>JAMAJY010000075.1:0-53323 GCA_023628775.1 Lecanicillium sp. S3808
CAGGGGGACCCAATTCTTAGTTAGTCAATCAACACACATGCCTCAATTCGACCCCGTAGGACTCGTGGCTCAAGACTGAGATAGCTTCCGTATGAGGCTCTAGTGGCCGCGCCCAAAGCCCCATTACGGGCTCCATCGCATCTCAGCCGCAGAGGGAGACGATAATACGACGTACGAGTAGAGGACTCAACCGTCGACCTCAGAGGCTAGCGGTATTTGCTAGCTGCGCTTCTGTGATTCCATTCGTTATCCCACTCGAGATCCGCCCATGTCGTGAGTTTGACTGCATGCATGGGCGTGGAGCGGTCACTCAAGCAGTAACCGCTCCGGCCCAGCATAGCTTTTGTGCGAGTGCGTAAGCAGTGCGAATTGTCCGTGTAGTGCTGTCAATCACCTGGCATGTACTTGGCAGTATTAACGAGCCGTATCAAGAAGGGCTGCGTCAGAGTATAGAGTGAATAAATGTACAAATGCAGCTGACGGGTATCCCCTTGCTCCATCCCGAACGCCTATCTGTCTTCTCTCAGGTTGTCAATGTATAACAAAGTCGCAACACCCACGCCCAGCCTACCGAATCCAAGCCAAGCCAACAAAGAGCACCCACGTCTTGCCTTATCCCACGATACGAGGTCGATACATTTCACCCTTACACCCTTGGCCCTATTTCCCTCCCCGCAAAACCTTGGCCCGCAGCGTTTCATCGAATTGTACAACCACGTCACCGTTGATCTATGCATCATATCCCATTTCTTTTCCCCTCAACTCGGAGCCCTAGAAGACTATTCGTCTTCTCATCATCACATCCTCACGAAGATAATGGGCGGCTCGTCGACTGTCGCCTCTGAAACAAGCTCTCAGAGACCCAGACGCCAGTCTTGTGACCGCTGCCACACCCAAAAGGTTCGCTGCACTCGCTCTGAGAACCGCAAGACCGGCCAGTGCGATCGTTGTTTACGCAAAGGCTCGCAGTGCGTGTACAGTTCGTGTCTTCCCAAAGGCCGTCCTTCTCTCTACCGAGTTAGTGAGACGTCGTCGAACAGCAAGCCTCACAGCGCACCCTCACTTTCTCCTGCCATCTCTTCGCCCGACAGGTCATCGGCGCAGGCCGACGTCCCTGACCCGCCGATCCAAGACACCATGGCGGTTTCTCCCGCAGATGTCCTCGGTGAGCCTGACACTGAACACGATGCTGATGTCGACATGGACATTCATGGTGAACACTTTTCTGCTCTTCCTTGTTCGACGGGGAGCTTTGACGACTTTTGCACCAACTGGTGGCCGGGAGCTCACTTAGACGCCAATGTGTTACCTGAGAAGCTTGGCTCCGAGTTTCATCTTGATCCAGCTCTAAATTCTGCACAGCCTTTCTCCAACATGGAGTTTCCGGCGCATATATCCGGCATGCCAGAAGCCGTATCAACGGATTCAAGCAGTTCCGCCAGCCTCATCGATTCTCACCAGCAGAGTCTCGACTGGGAAGCTATCCAAGGCACAAGTCGCAGGACCAGCAGGAACAGCAGCCACAGTAGTCGCAGCAGTCGCAGCCGTGCAGACAAGGATGCGATTGAGCACTGCATATCTCAGCTTTCGCGGTTAAGCACACACTCCTCGCAGCTTTTGTGCTTTTCGCGCAACTTTCTGGGGGATGCGTTGGATTCACAACCATCTTCCAAAGCTCAAGATTCTGCTGTAAGGGCACAACAGGGCATCAAGTCGGTATTCAAGTCTATAAACTCTTGGTTGGTGCGTGGCTGCGCGAACACCGATCCGACCCCGAGCTTTAATCTTGGCTCCACAAACTCTTCTGAGCTGCTACACTACGTGTTTTCTGCTTCCAATCATCTTCTGGAGATCCTGCGACAAATACGTACGGCTTCAAAGGCATCTACACCGAGGTCTGCTGCCACAGCTTTCCCTTCCCCTGCTAGCATCGGCGCCGCGTCAAGAGCCGAGTCTTCTGGCGCATCCGCACCAGAAGAGGAGCAGGACTACTCAATTGTCCGCCATCTCGTTCTTGTTTGTGCAACACTGCTTTTAAACATGTACATAGCTGCATTAGTTGCATTACAACGTAGCTCAGACGTCATCAACTCGTCTTTACGAAAGCATGAGAGCTTGGACGAGCCGAACGAGCACATGGACGCTGCTTCGAGAGCTCACATGCAGCTGGTATCTGTCGTGCAACTGTGCTCCTACTTCATAAGGCGCCAGAACCAGACGTTAGATACAATGATGGCAAACTGCAAGACAGCATCACATAGACGGGTGCAGCGAGACCAAAATTCGAGACAGGTAGTCTCGTTTGATGCCATGAGTGAACTCGAAACAGAGGTGGAAGGACGCCTAAGACACCTCCAACAGAGCCTATATATAGTTTAATAATACTCAACATTTAAGATATTTTGCACACATATTTGCTTTAGTACTGTAGATTATAGTGCTACAGTATAGCTGTCTGTAAAAGATACAGAATCGTAATGTCAGTGTATTTCTCCATAGGCTTGTACAACCGCTCTACTATGGCGACGCGGCTTTAGTCTAGAGACCGCAATGGTTACCGTAATAATACTATAGTGCCTTGTTCAATACAGCAACTACTGCAGCAACTGCAGGAGGGTCCTTGGCAATACCAGAGTAAGCAAAGGACGGGATATCCACAGTGAGGCATTAGTTTTTTGTAGAACCCCGAAATATACGCCACATACTCACGCCAATTCTAGCTCGCTTTACGTATAGTGCATTTAGCTAGGCTCTCTCGTAAGTAATGCAGCCTTTGCTAAACAGGGGTAACAGTTGCTACCAGGGAGGGGACGTTGCAGGAGGATCCGCCACTAAATATTGTACTAAAACATCCGTTCTTTCCGTTATAAGCATGTATATGTACATGCGCATTATTCGTGCAGGCTTACAAATATGTTGTTATCATTGGTTTCCGTCATGTCTTGTTTGATCACCGCCAACGCGGCGGAGTGTCTACCCTTAGCACACAAATCCCCGACACCGACGCCGATCGGCCATCCCAATGGTGTTCCGGGGCATCAGAACAACACACATCGCCGACAGCGATGCGGTGTTATGTCAGATGTGTTCAGTCCGGCATTGCGAGATGGGACTCCCCAAATCTCGTTGATATCCGGGTCAGTGAACGGCCAAGTACGAAGAAAACGGCAGTGCGAGAAAATCCAGGCTTTGCCAACTTCGTTCAAAATTCACGTAGGACAATCTAACTACTAGGTTTTTACTTGAGCATGAATGATTCAGGCGCTTTCTCTGACGCCATTGTGGCGGCAGAGCAGATTATTCTCGACATGAAGAGCCATACAGGCTCCGCGCTTGACCAGGCAAAGGTTGTGCGCCAGCTTGACAAGCTTCGATGTCTCGTTCACAAGGGGCCAGATGCGCTTATATTCCAATCTTATCCGGTATGACAAGCTTGACTGATGACGACAGCTGTATGTGCCATTACTGAATATTGACAGTTCCAAATCCTGCCCGCGATGAACATGTTTTGTGACTTTGGCGTGTTCGATGCCGTGCCGTTAGCAGATTCGATCTCCATACGTGACCTCGCCGCAGCGGTCAAGTTGGATGCTGCAATCCTAAGTACGACAAGAACTCCAACGGCCCACTGAGCCAGGTAGCTAACTGCAACCAGGTCGCTTCCTTCGAATTGCGCTTACGCAAGGGATCTTCGAAGAGGTTGAGCCTGACCACTACGCCCACACTGAGGCATCGGCAATTTTTCGAACTGACCAAGCCGCAAGTTTCTATCGCCTGGGGTAAGTTTTACAAACACGGCCGCCAAAGACACCATGCACTAACCGCCCATCTCCGAAGTACAATGCAGTTCCCACAGTGGTGGAAAGTGTCGGACTACCTCAAGACGCACGCGGCTGAAGATGCCAAGGATGCTACAAAGGTACCCTTCAGCTGGGCCATGGGAAAGGAGGGCATGACATATTATGAAGCAATTGAAGAGGACCCTGCTGTATCCGACGCCTGGCACAAAGGCATGATGATGATCGAGGCAACACAACCGGTTTCCGGCATGTTCCCATTCCGGTCAATGAAGGCAGCAGTCGAAGCAGAGCCGCAGCGGCCCTTTGTTGTCGACGTCGGTGGTGGACGAGGCAACGCCCTTGTGGCCATGATGAAGGAATGCGGCGGCAGCTACGGCGCCGAGATGGTACTCCAAGACATGTTTGAGGTACTTGAGGGCAAAGACCCTGTCAAGGTTGCGGGCGTGGTAAATATGCCACACAACTTTTATAATCCGCAGCCAGTCAAGAGTAAGTTTTTCGCATCTCTCAAACCGTGAAAATAGCGAGGCTAACCGTATACACAGATGCGCACATCTACTATTTGCGAAATGTTTTGCACAATCACTACGATGAGCGTAGCCTCGTCATCTTGCGCCAAATCGTTGACGCCATGGGCCCAACCTCGCGCGTTCTGATTGGAGAGATGATCTTACCTGCAACTTCTACTGCCGGGTCGGATCCATTTCCATTTTTCATGGATCTTAACATGTTCATGGAAGGTGGAATAGAGCGTACAGAGGAACAGTTTACAAAGCTATTAGGAGAGGTCGGGCTGCGCCTCGAGAATATTTGGAGAAACCCGGACAATCCTGTTCAGAGTACTATCGAAGCTTTGTTGAAGAACTAAAAGCTTCTTTCCTCCATAAGTTAGGATAATGATACATTTACGAGATTGTGTATCTCAATTACGTACATCTTCTGTCAGGAATAGAGAAATACTGCCTCAGTAAGTGTGCTGCTTACCGGAATATCTGCAGTCTCAATTCGAATCGAAGGCGGACTGTCTTTTACTCGGCCGTGGCTGGCTTTGTGGAGCAGGGATCACTGCCAACCTCTCGTTTCTTTTATCGAGCATTTTAAGACATAGTTGTTGAATTGTTATCATTCAGGCCCAATGAGGCTTGGGATACAGCTATACTGATGTACTTTTGGCACTCTTATCGGTCCCCCCCCCGACAGGCGTATGCGTCGCAAGCCTTCTCCACGGGACGAATAAGGTTGCTATAAAAGCGATGCCACAAAACGCTATGGAAAGAGCAAACGCGGCTTTGAGGCCGTGCATATACGCAACAAGTACACCAGGCAAGTCCTCCGGCGAGAAGACTTTGCGTAGTTCCGAGGCGCCGGTATCAATAACTTTTTGCCCGCCAACACTGGGAGCGGATTTGGAGAGTTTGGCAAGCATTCGATTCACGAACGCTGCCTGAGCTGAAGAAACCGTGAATGCGCCCCCGACAGTCTGAAAAACTACAATGTTGGGTTAGCTAGGAAAATATGCGGGGATTAAGTAATTCCTCACAATAAAGACAAGCCGTCACTGCAGGGAGATCCTCGGCATCTACGCTTGCCTGCGCAATGTTTAGACCGTTCTGAACAGAAAATGCGATGGCAGATCCAGTAAGTATCTGGTATCCTATCCACTTTGCACTCGGTGTGTCAATGTCAAGGGTGTAGAACAGGCCGCAACCAATGGTGCCCAACAATGCGCCGGCAAACATGGCCGGGGTTGGGTGGCCAGTCTTTGATATGAAGATGCCACCGAGAACACAGAATATAGCAACTGCAATGACAATGGGCAGGTTGTTGACGCCTGACATAATTGGACTGGCGCCTTTGACCGACTGAAAATAGATGGGCAAGTAATACAAGAGAAGTAGCAGATCACCGAGGAAGAAGAATTGGTACGGGCAAATACTCCAAAGTTCCCGCTTTTTGAAGAGTCGCGGAATCATCATGGCGTATTCGCCCATCCAGATCGACCACAGAATTAGGGCAATCGAAAGAACCCCAAACCCGACCAGTAGACCAATCACCTTGCCACTCTTCCAAGAGTATGTGACGCCACCGTACTGCAAACCAAGCACGAAGCATATGATGGCTGCCATGGTCAGGCAGATTCCGACGGGATCCAGGTGCAGCAGCTTCCTCCCAAGGCTGATTGGCGGCGGTTTCACTGCAGCTGGAAGATGAAAGAAGATGAAGACGATGGCGGTCCCCAATCCCCCAACCGGCAGGTTGATGTAGAAGCACCATCGCCAAGTGACGCTCTCGGTAAAGGCGCCGCCAATCAACGGCCCAAGAACAGAGCTTAGTCCGTACGTTAGACCAATCAAGCCCATTAAGACTGGCCGCTGTTTGGGAGGCACGCTGAATGCGATAATGCTGGTGCCGCCTACTGATATCCCCGCAGCTCCGACGCCAGCAATTGCACGTCCTATAATCAAGACAGCAGACGTTGGAGAAACGCCACAGATCAGACTCCCAATCTCAAAGATGGTCAAGGACACAATAAAAGTCCACTTGATGTCAAAGTATTTGAATGCTTTGCCCCAAGAGGCTTCGAGTCCGCCAAAGGTCATAAAATAAGCTGCACTGTACCAAGAAACATCCTTGAGACCGTCAAACTCGGCGGTGATTTGGGGGATAGCAGTACCGACAATAGTCTGAGAAATAATTAGACCATGCGACGCCAAAAGCACAAAAAAAGCGCTTACCTGGTCCAGAGAAATCAAAAACACGCCCATAATTGATGCACCGGCGAGGAGAACGAGGCGAATGCCATGTGGGTACGCATCGTCCGCTTCATCTGTGCTTTTACTGCCGAGAGGTTGACTGCCTTCGATAGACTGAGATGATGGCTTTTCAATCTGTTCTTGCGAGACTGACGATGAGTTGGACGCCGTAGTCACCGCCATGATTGCTGAGTTGTAAGACTTCCGCTCAGTATTCTGTATAGGTGCCAAAGTAGATAATGGCAACGCAGCCAAGGACCACTCAGAGTTAAAAGTATAACATCGGTCGGGGCAAGAGGGGTCCAACGGTGCCTTTCAATCGCCCCCTTGTTCTAATGACGGTGACAAGAAATGATCTCGCACGGCCCAGAATGGTATAGACTTTGCAATTTCTAAGCACCGAGGAGTAGGGGTCTTAGCTTTTGGACACCTTGGGCGAGTACGTTGTGTATGTAACTTGCGGAATCAAGTACCACTTACCGCTCATGAACCTGAGCCTGCCACGGGTCTGCAGCTACAGAAGCTACGAGTACGGCGGGCAAAAAGCAATCAATACCACATAAGCCATACTCGGCGATTACTTTTGTCGCAATGGTCGCCCGTTAAACAAGGCCGTCTCGACCACCCACCCCTGCGTCTTCGTCATGGATAGTAATTATGTATTCTGATAGAAGAATAATACCTGCATATGCAAAAGCCGCCATCAGCACTACTCGTACACGGGGTGATGCCCCCCCTGTTCACGGATATCCGCGTGCTTCTGTGGCTGTAAATTGGCGATCAAAACGAGTAAGCCGCGGGACACCTGGTCCGGCAGTCGCACAGCTTGGTAAGCAACAATGCGTTCACACTGCCCCGAATCTGTGCCATGCCAGACACGGACACACACATCTGGTACCAATCTCTTGTCGCGCTAATGCAAGCTTGACATCAAGGGTCGACAGCTGCCTACGTCGTATTGTGTTGATAGTGGTGGTCGTCGCCCGAGATCCTGCAGGCGCCCGGTTGGGTGGGTCTTTTGGAGGCCGTGCTACACGGGACTCCGTTGAGCCGCCTTGGTCAACCAGGGTCCAGGGAAAGCCTACTACTCCGCAGTATGCCATGCATATCTTGTCGCCCACCGTGGCACCGCAAGGTTCAGCTTCCAGTTACTCCCTTGTTTACGAGTATTGGCAATGGCTTTGGGTGAAGGTGCACGAGTACCACCATGCTAGAAAATCACCTTGAAACCACAATACCGTACAGCGAATGTCTGCCTCCTTCTCTATCGCAAGTGCTGCTTATTTAGGTAGTGCCACAGGCCGAGTACTGTCCGCTCCACCCCCTTGTGTTTCTCCTATAGTCGACTAACATCTTATCGGCCCTCATGTGCTATCTATATGCGGCTTATACATTGCATAAGAATTTTCGTTGTTATGCAATGCTTGCACAGTACCATTGCACAAACACAGGTGCTAAATAACTGTTCTTTTGCCTAAAGCGGTAACCGAACGACTTAAGAAGGTTCGGCGGTTTGTTCCACTTTTTTTCCCGCCGGCCTCCACTCCGGCTCCGGCGTGACACGGAGGTTGAGCCACTGTTGTTCCTGAGGCCGGAAACCTTAGCAGCGTTGTGGCGGGCATTTCTGCTCCTATAAGCAGGCACCTCTCTGGTAGCGTATAGATGAAAGGCTGCGGCAGTAGTTCAGTGTTCCAAATCCACAGCGTCGGGTCTCCTAAGCGCTGTCGGCGGCTTATTGCATTCCATTTTTCAGCCCAATACCGTGCAGGTTATCGGCGACCACACGTTCAAGCACTGACTTTACCAGCCACGTACTTGCCGCTATATGTTATCCCATAAATTTGAGAAAAAAGCTGTACTAAAGCCGCCGTAGTCCTCGGCGTACAGCGCTCTTACGCTTAGTGCTCACCCAACCGTGATCGGTATTCTCTCAAAATGGCAGCTCATGGATTGCGTGCCATTCTTTTGGCTCTTGTCTTTAGCCATGTTTCTGCTTCTGCTGTACCTTCTCCTCAAACAGCTTCTTGCCGGTACATTCCGGGTGACGCCGGGTGGCCGAAACAGTGTGAATGGGCAAAACTCAACGGCACTGTCGGGGGCCGTCTGATAGCAACTGTTCCACTAGCACACGTCTGCCACCTGAACGGACCCTTTGCCGCCTACGACAAGTCTGCATGCGATGAACTCGGTCAAGGCTTCTTGCAATCTGCACCTGCAACAATGTAAAACGCTCCTCCCCATCCAAACCAGAACCTCGTTGACGCCAACGCTAATTTTTTGTAGATGCCCTGTACCTGGAGAAATCTTCAACCCTTACTGGCAGAACGACACCTGCTCGCCTTTTACTCCTCCGCTCGGACCTTGTGAGCTTGGAAACCGTGCTGTTTACTCAATCAATGTGACAGGGCCGGATGATATACGTGCTGGACTTGATTTTGCAAGGAAGAAGAATGTTCGCCTCGTCATACGGAATACAGGCATCGAGTGAGCACAACACATTTTGACATTGTGGCTTTGCATCAAAGCTAATTTACTTTTTTCCGAAAGCTACTTGGGAAAATCCACCGGTCAGGGCTCCTTGGCACTCTGGATGTATAACCTCAAAGACATTAGTATCAACAAGGACTATGCTAAATCTTGGTATTCTGGACCAAGCGTCAAACTTGGAGCTGGCGTGATAGGCGGTGAAGCTTATGCAGCTGTGCAAAAGGCCGGATACCGCATAGTTGCCCCGGAGTGCGGTCTTGTAGGCTTCACAGGTGGCTATGTTCAGGGCGGCGGACAATCGCAGCTAGTCACAGCCTACGGGTTGGCTGCAGACCAAGTCCTTGAATGGGAAGTCGTCACGCCAGATGGCCAGCTTCTCACTGCGACACCAGAGGCCAACTCTGATCTATACTGGGCTCTCGCCGGTGGTGGCGGTGGCACGTACGGCATTGTTCTGAGCGTCACCATCAAGGCTTTCCCCGAAGGGCCGGTAGCAGGTGGCCAAATGGTTGTGAAAACCAACAACAAACCAGCTCTTTGGGATGCTGTGGAGGAATGGTATCGACAGGCACCTTCATTTGTCAACAACTCCCGTGATAACATCCAGTTCTTTGTCACAAACGACTCGCTCACGATTCTCTCCTTCACCATGCCGGATAAAAACACCTCTGCCATCGACATTCTCCTGTCAACGTATACGCCGGTGTTGAAGCGTCTTAATCTCACATACACCCTGACAAAGTCCGAGTACCGGAGTTACGCGGAAAGCTTTGTCGACTCGTACGGCCCTCTGCCGTATGGAAACCTTTGTCCCAACTTTCCAATTATATCCAGTCGTCTCATACCACGGTCCACTGTTCTCAATGCTACAAGTAACAAGCATCTCATGAATACATTTCAAAGCATTGTGGATGACGGAACCTGGTGGATTGGATGTTCTATTGTCAACGTCAATGATTCCCCTGGCTCTGTTCGCCCGCCGCACCCTCCAAACTCCGTGCATCCTGCTTGGCGTGAGGCTATTGCTTACTGTAACCCTCAGAATCACGAGCCTTATAATTGGAAAAACTCAACCGCCAACGCCATACTCCGCAATAAGCTCGTGGACGACATTTTCCCTGCACTAGAAGCGGCAACGCCTGGCTCTGGGGTGTTGAATGAGATTGATCCAACCTACAAGGGAAATTGGAAACAAAGCTTGTATGGATCATATTATGACCGTCTTCTCGAGATAAAGCACAAGTACGACCCCGAAAATCTCCTGTATGGACTGTTTGCAGTTGGTTCAGACGAGTTTTCCTTTGACGACGACCGAAGGCTTTGCACAATAAAGGCTCCTATGCAACCGCTAGCTAGATAGCTGTATCATAATTTATTAGAAATAAATAAATAAATAAAATGGAGTTTCAGCTATTTCCTCAGTCGTACGCCTTCAATCAGGGGAAGTGAAATACTAGCGGACATGTCTATATGAACACAGCGCCCGTGCTGTTCGCTTGCACTTCCACTAAAGACTAACGCATTGTTCTTGACGTTTGCAGGACCTAACAAAACAAAGTACATTATATAATGTCTTTAGATACTAGATGCAATCTGTTTTAAGTTTTGATACCGGTCAAATACGAGTTCCCGGCCATAATCATCAACTTACTGATCCTTCCCTCTTTGTCAACTGTAACAGTGAATCTGCCTTCGGAGTCCAGCTGGATTTATCGACGTTGTAGCCTTGTTCCGCTCTACGAGCCGCCATGGTGTTTACCTCATACTTGTCGAAAAGATAAAGCGCAAGTGACTTGACAATGTGTCCAGCGACGTACTGGCCCATGCACTTGCGACTGCCAATTCCAAACGAGTGGAGGTTGTACCGAAGCTACAACGATATTAGAATATGCGACAGTACTAACATTTTCGAGATATACATACGTCTGATGGTTTGATCCCAATAAGCCTGGATGGATTAAAAGACTCACTGTCTGAGCCCCAGAATGGATTGCGCACGTTGATTGCAAGGACATCCACAAGAATTTGGGTCTATACAAATGTCAGTTTGTCAGACACCTGACATTCGGGTATACTAGAACGGTGGACGTACGTTTGGTTTTACTAGCACGCCATGGAAATTCTTTACGGCGGAAGATGACTCTCCAATTGTGAAAACTGCCCAAGGTAAGCACGCGTCTTATGTAACGGGCTCGCATGATTAGCCGCGGAGAACTTGCCTGCAAATGGCCGCACGCGCATCGATTCGACAAAACAGCGATGCAGATGGGAGTCTGTCTTTGCCAAATACCCATGAATGTCGCCTTTGTTTGCTGTTATTTCGTCGCGCAGTTCTTGTTTAACATTACCGTTGTCGGCGATGAGAGTGATAAACCAAGTTATGACGTGAGTAATGACGTCGAGGTTGAGCATGAGAAGTTCATCCAATGTTTGCATAAGCTACAGGAAAGATTCCTCATTTAGAAATGCGCAACAAAACCGCAAAACTCACTAATATAAAAAAGACTTACCTCGACCATTTTCATATTGCCTTGCTCGCATTCCTCAAAATACAGTACAATGGGTGGTCGTTGCCCGCGCGCACGCCTTACTTCAGCCATATGCTCATTGTACGCACGCCAATCGTTGTTGAACTCATGAAGCCTATCGACGGCAGGGCGATCGAACAACTTTGCGGCGGCTTCAAATCGATAAGGTCCACCACCTACCCAGTACTTGTTGAGCGCGACTCTCTTCTCAGTCACTCTCCACAACTGTTCTTCTTCTTCTTCCGTCATTGGGCCATAGATGGCACTGGCAGTGAGGAAATAAGGAAACTTGGTAAACGCCCTGAGAACGGGCAGGCTGAAAGAACGCCCGTCCTTATCGTCGAAAACTGCATCTGGCGACAGCGGCAGCTCGGTAACGTACTTTCTAGCAGCACGGTCTACCACGTCAATGCGAGCGACAGCGGCGCTGTGTGTGAATGCTGGATCGAATATCTTTCGCAGGCGTCTCCAGTCCTGCCCATATAGCAGACCCATGGCCTGGCCGAGTAGTTCCCCAACAAACCATCCGAGGTTTACGTTTGGAGTCTTTGGATGGTCATTTGCGTCTGAGCTGAAGTGTTTCAGATCTTTTGGGGTGGTAATGACGCTTTCAACATGTCCAAGGTTAGATTTGATAGGAATGTGGAGTGATGCAACTCACATTTCAGGATGCGGCCCTGACCATACTCGATACACTGGGCCGTATTCTTGCCACTTCTCAGAGTTTGCACGTCCATTAACAAATCTCTCAATGACCGTACCATTGGGGTACTGCCATCGTGGGCCGGAAACCCTCTTCCCATTGTGCAAAACACCTGGGTTGAAGACTCGAAGAAATACAGACGTCAGAGTCTGCGCGACAGGTCAGCTGTGAATTTGATAGCTTCTGGGCGAGTGTGTGTCTGTGGCTTTGCGTGCGCTATCAGTAATGAGGGCAAAATGCCACTTCTACATACCTCTAGAACCAAGATTCCGTAAAATCGCACTATAAAGTAAAGACATCCCACAGACAGGGCACCACTGGCAGTCCAATACGCGATGGCCATGATGATTTTTTGAATTCAGATTGTGTTGGATGGAGTTGAGTCTGAGAATATGGATTCGTCGTGTTGGATGCTGATTCATCGAGCCTTCTACTTGTAGGCAGAGAAGCTTCTGTCCTGGGATACGCAGTAGATGTCCGACTACTCCTTTTTAGCTTATCGGCGGAGACATTGGCCAGTTTCACCGAATATATTACAAAATTCATGTCGTTTCGGTGAATTAGGGGATAAGTTCGTTGCATAATCGGGGCACCGGCGGTTATTGAATAACCACCGACGGCGGAGACTTGGGGTCCATGGCGGCCCAGCTTCCCCGGCGGAAAAATCACGGGAAGTCCTACTTCGTTAAAAAGGCATGCATAGACTTTTACCTAATAAAACGAGCTAGATTAGCTACATGTGGTTTTTGGGTGTTTTTCACACGCACGTTGCCTTTAGCTCTATCAATGATGAACCTCCCCTTTCGGACGGCCGCCTTAGTTGTCCTCGCCGTATGGCCCGTAGTGGCCGCTTCGGGTGCAGCAAAGGTTAAATCCTGTAAATGCTTCCCGGGAGAGACATGCTGGCCTTCAGAAGCGACTTGGGACAGTTTCAATGCAACGGTTGGTGGCCGTCTAATCAAAACAGTGCCTCTGGGATCGCCTTGTCATGACCCAAGCTACAATGAGACGGAGTGTGCGAAGCTCCAGGCAAATTGGCGGCGCGTCCCAATCCAGTGAGTTAAAAAAAAAAAAAAAAACGGGGAATACGGAGATATTCCAGAGAGAGATTAATTTTATGTATTTCATATATTTCGGTGCTAACACGACTGCAGCCTGGAGTCATCCTCGTCCATCCAGGCTCCCATCTTCGCCAATGCGAGCTGCGATCCCTTCACGCCGCGGAGCTCGCCGTGTTTAATGGGCAACTACGTTCATTACGCTGTTAATGTGACTGGTCCAGAGGACATTGCAGCAACCATCCGTTTCAGCGATCAACATCATATTCGACTGGTGATTCGCAACACAGGTCATGACTACATGGGTCGGTCAACCGGCGCTGGGTCCTTGGGTATCTGGACACATCACTTGAAAAGTGTAGAAGTGATTGACTGGGCTAGTGAAGAATACAATGGAAAAGCCCTAAAGATTGGCGCTGGGGTCGAAGGTCATGAGGTTCTGAAAGCAGCCGCGGCTGCCGGTCTGGTTGTGACGACTGGAGAGTGTCCGACTGTTGGAGTTGCTGGAGGATACGTGCAAAGCGGAGGCCACTCGCCCTTGTCCACAGCGCTTGGTCTAGGGGCTGATCAGACGTTGGAATTTGAAGTGGTAACGGCTGATGGTAAGCTCGTTACAGCGAGCCCTGCACATAATGCTGACCTCTTCTGGGCATTAAGCGGCTCTGGTTCTGGAAATTTCGGTGTGGTGGCTTCGCTCACCATGAAGGCTTCTCCCGATGCTGTAACCAGCGGGGCTTCTTTCACCATCCAGGAGCATGGCCGTGATCACTCGATCTTCCTGAATGCTTGGCACGAAGCACTGCCTGACATCATCGATAGCGGAATAATGGCCACATACCTAGCTGAGAAGACCGTCTTATCTGCACCAGCTCTCACTGCCTTCAACCGCACAAGGAGAGATGTGAAGGCTGCTTTGACACCATTTATTACCAAGATGGCCGATATGGGTATTACGCTAACGCCGAACTACACTGAGTTCGCATCCTATCACACTCACTATTCTCACTACTTCGGACCAATCCCAGACGGCGTATTTGGAGCAGCAGGCGAATACCTCATCGGTGGGCGGCTTCTCCCGCGCGATAGCATCCAATCCATTGGGGGAGTCAACAATGAGACATTACAACTAGGGGCTGGTTTTATCGGCCAATCTATGAATGTCTCGCGATTTGACAGCCCTACAAGAGCTGTTTTGCCCCAGTGGCGGAGTTCTCTGATAATGTCGGCCTACTACTTCCGTTATAGCTTCAAAGTACCCTTTGAAGAAATGCAGGCTCAGCAAAATTTCATTACTGAGCAAATTATGCCAAAGGTTGAAACGGTAACTCATGGCGCTGGGGCATACATAAACGAGGCCGACTTCCAGCAGCCAGATTGGCAGAACACGTTCTTCGGAGATAATTATGACAGGCTTCTAAAGATAAAAAGGAGGTACGACCCTAAAGGTTTGTTTTATAATCCGCTTGCTGTGGGAAGTGAGAGGTGGGAGGTGTTGCATGATGGCAGGATGTGTGAGGCTCGCAAGTGTACCTCCAGGGTCTGAGTCATGACTTTAAATTCTCACATAGACATAAATACTTTGTAAGGAGCATTTAAAATTTCACTCATTATTTGCCGGTATACGAATGTTGAAGTTAGACAGCACCGATGAACATGCTGCAGAGTGGCAAGCTTGTCTCAGTACCAGCGCAAATTGACTGACACTGCCAGTTTTATTTATCGGACTTGGGCAATCTCTATTCACACAAACTTAAAAAAATAAACTCGGTCTGTATAACTTGTCGTGCAGCTCTGATAGAGTCATTGCCTACTCAAGCAGCACCGACTTCGGCGAGGAACTCCTTTGTAAAGGAGTACTGGTTGCGGAAACGCTTAGCCAAAAGTGCACCGACCGTTTCCTTGCTCCCATCATCTGGAATCAGCGGGTTAGTCGCATAGACATCGCCGTGCCAGAATGTCGCGCAAGACATTCTCTCACCCTTGGCTTTGTTGATGACCCTATGCCTTGCGCTCTTATAGACACCGCCCGACCATCTCTGAATCATATCGCCACAATTGATGACATAGAAGTCCTCCAAGGCAGGTACACCAATCCACTTCTCGCGGCCCTCGTGCCAAACTTCGAGGCCATCCTTTCCAGGCTGCTGGAACAAAATGGTGACACCACCAAAGTCGGTGTGAGCGCCGATACCGAACTGACCCTCGCGAGCTTGACTATGTGGTGGGTATCGGATCATCTTCATGGGCACAATGGGCCGTTTCGCAAATTTCTCAACCGTGGAAGCTGGCTGCCCAAGCCCTTCAAGGAGGATGGACCATATGTTCTTGCCCAGCTCGCCAGTCTTTTGGTAGTACTCCCAGACAGGACCGCGAAAGTCAGCCTTGGGGAGATCGGGCCACACATTCGGCCCATAGAAACCAGAGAGCTCAACGACAGGGTCCTCGCGACCAACAAAGAAGCACTATTAGGCTATAAGTAAGCTGAAATTCCATTTTGGTTCATAGGTGAGAGTTTACCTCCTTGGCATCCGGCAGAGCATCCCCTTCGCGGTGGGACATGCCCGCGGCCTCGTAGCCTCGGCGGCACGGGTTCTCAAGGAATGACATCTTGAGTTTCTCCTCCCGAGGCAAATCAAAAATATTTCCCATGCAACGTATCAAATCCTTTTGCAGCTGTAGTGGTACTCCATGACCCTTGACCTGGAAGAAGCCGAAGTGCTGGGCAGCGTCGCGAACTTCTTCAATTACTCGCCGTTTACCTTCGGATGACTTGGGGTTGAGGTAACCACTCAAGTCAATGATGGGAAGTGCAATATCATCCAAAGACATTTCTATTTGGTTTATATTCCGTAATGAATGTGTATATTCTTTGAAGACAGAAAAGGTGTAATTCTCCAGGCCGGGTGAAGTGCTCTGCTTTGATCGGCCAAGCCTTGATACAAGATCAGGGTATCAGATATTGCACTTCCTTGTCACGGACGGAAAGCATGTATAAGTCGAATGCCACAATAGCGACGCCACTACGGCGCTAATCCCAGCACCCGTCAAGCGAGCGAAGCCGGTGGACTTACAAACCACGACGCTAGCTCGGTACGCCGCTATGTCGGCGATTTTACCCACACTGACCGGGCTGGGCAAGTGATCTCCGGTAGTTTGGTGTCACACGGCCTTTATTGACATAATACGGACGGACATATACTCATGTAGAATGTAAATAAAATACGCCTTACTTGGGGAATAACACTGTGTGCATCTTTGTCTTTATTGTCGCGATATATCACCGAAGGTTCGGCGTTGAACTCCACACTTGTCGGCGCCATAAGCAAGCCGCCTTTTATTGTTCGCCTGCGTTTACGAGCATTAGACTTTTCATCTACCTGCCAGCAGCAATATGAATTTGTGCTTTAAATTAATGTAGCACCAGATTCAAGGCCGGTTATAATCACTGCCGTCTATCCTTGGACCCTTATCGTCACTTCTGTTAGAGTACAAAGCCGCTATGCACGTATTGATTGTCGGAGCTGGTGTTGGGGGCCTTAGCCTTGCGCAGAGTCTAAGGAGGCAGGGCATCTCGTTTGAGATATTCGAGCGCGACAATGACTCGGAGTCCCGTTTTCAAGGATGGGCCATTGCGATGCATTCGTATGTACAACGATACTATCCTCACGACGTTTATCTCTAGACTCGTCTGACAATACATCTTAAGCATCGTTGACGACCTGGTGAAGGCGTTCCCAGACGATATGCCTGATCTCAGGGAAGCGACGAATCATCTGGCACCATTGACCCTTCCAGCACAGCTTGCCATGTATATTCCTGGTAGGGAGCACCGATTTGGTTTTCAGGTACGTTTGGGAAGCCTAGCTCGTCTATGCCCCTACATTGTTCGATTCCGTTCGCTCCGGCAGTAGTGCTCATGGTTTGCCATCACAGGACTCAGTTGAATTTCCCTTTATCCGCTCTGAGCGTCGACGCCTTCGCGATTGGTTGACAACAAACATACACGTCCAATGGGGTAAGCGGGTGAGTTGTATTGAACAGGGCGGCGACGTGGTCACAGTCAACTTCGAGGACGGCGGCAGCGCAAAAGGCGACATTCTTGTCGGTGCCGATGGCATCAACAGCGTGGGTGAGTTAACTCAGCGCTGAATGCGACAGAACTTACGCAGAGGTAATCTAACTGACAAACCGCAGTACGACAGCAAATTCTTAAGCGACCAGCCACAGATCTCTTGAATGTAGTTCCGCTTTCCACCATTGTTGGGCAACTAGAGCTTTCAGGCGATGACTTCAAGCGCCAGCTGGCTCTTGGTCACAGCGGCTACATGATGATTCGCCCGGACCTTGGCTTCATTGGTTTTGCGGGCCTACATTACGTGCATCCTGATGGCCTGTCAGCTCGCTACTACTGGAACTTCATGCAGACTGACCATGATGTCGCCAACCCGGATCACTGGCTTCAGAAAGCTACCCAACAAGAGAAGCTTGACCACGTCCTCAAGTCAATCAAAGGTCTGGCGCCGAAATTTCGTGAGATATTTGAGATGACCGGGGCCGAGCATATCAAGAAAGAGACGCATGTATGGCGTGACCTTGAGCTCGAGGAAGTCGGCCTGCCGGCCGGGCGTGTCATTCTTATGGGAGATGCAGCCCACGCCATGACGCCGTTTAGAGGCGAGGGCGGTTATCACACGCTCGTGGACACACTTGTCTTGAGCAAGATTTTAAGCGAGCTGAATGGAACCGGCGCCTTCAAGAATACTGAAGCTGTTGAAAAGGCTGTCCAAGATTATAATAGTGCAATGCTCAAGAGAAGCGGACAGGCGGTGCGAGACTCCAGAAACCTTCATGCGGATGCACAGAGGTTTGGACCTGACGGGAAGCCATTGGTCCTCACAATGGTTTCATTGCCTGACATGGATATTGTACTAGGGAATGGTGAACATGCCGGGCCAAATGCGATAACAGTGCACTAGACTTCGCAGTGGAACTGACAGGAACTGTCGCTGCTTTGGTAGTTGTAGGAAACAGCAATGCTACTTATGTACCAAGACTTTTACTTTTACCGCGTTCTTCAGAATCTGCGTTGTTGGATTTCATGCTCCGTATCACAACCGTCACTACTCTGGAACGGGTCGATTTACAGACCAATTTGATGACGTAGAATGGCTCGGTGGGATTTCAAATCAACCCTGCGACTGCCTGTTTCTGTTCATCTACCACCCTATAACGGCACATAGTATAAATAGATCAGTAAAGAGACTTGATCTAAAATTAAGATGATTTTGAGAACAAAGTTAAACTCTGATAAATGTGAGTTGACGATAATCTAGATACATGCCAAACTTTCGAAAATATCCAATCTAGTGCAACAACGGCAAAGAAAAAAAAATTATAATAAAAAAAATAAAAATAAAAAGACAACGATACATAAAGTGATATCTATCTAAGTTCAACTCCGTCATCTTCGCGATGATAGCTTGGCGTCTCCTTTGTCATTCTTGATGGTAGCGTCTTGCGATGCCAAAATGTAGGAAAAGCCAACTGCTTTAATTCTGCCCATCCACTTCAAAATCGGCATCCGGCTGAGACGTTGGTTGCCTCTTTTTTCTTCCACGAACTTCTGTAGCTCTTCAACCTGAATTGTAATGGGGCTTTCATAATTCAAAAAGTGAGTGGCAGCAGTGACCGTCGTTGGAGTAGGTGACATGGACGCGATAACGGATTCACACAGCCATTGAGCCACAGCCCTACCGGGAATTAGATCCATTCGTCCTTCCCAGCCAGCAGTATCCAGCATAGCTCCGGTAAGATCAGTACAGCGGACAAATTCATCAAGAATATCTTGTTTCGATCCTTGCGCTTGCCCTCTCGACGGGAGAAATCTGTAGACATAAGACGGAACAGCCAAAGGACTCGCTGCAGAACGCTCGAGAAGTCGCTCACTTGCCCATTTGGATGCAACGTAGCCGTTTGATCCATCAGAAGAAGGCTCGTATGCAGCTGCTGAAGGTGCGAGGCCCAGTTCTAAAACATCTTGCGGGAGGACACCCGATGTCGAAATAAAGTGAATAGGGATTTTTCGTGCAGCTGCCAACTTGACTAGTTCCTTTGTCGGCTGGACATTCGTAGCGCAAAGCATATGGTAATTATCCCAGAATGCACGAACAGCACCCATGTGCAATATTACGTCCACATGCTCAGCGAGATCCCGGAATTCATCAACACCAAGTCCAATGAGGGGGAGTGACAGATCGCCAACATGATGAACAATCTTGGGATCTGTGAAAGGTTCCCCTTGACGACGTTTATCTCGTACAACGCAGTGGATCTTGCCGATATGCTGGTCTGCAGTGAGTACTGGCAAAACATGCTTGGACAGGTTGCCTGTAGCTCCTGTAATAAGCACGGTTTTGGCTGTTTTCGTGGTCTTTGGTGAGATGCCATTTAGGAATGCGGGCACTGAAGGTAGCGCTGTCTCAGCCTCCCAGTCAATGAGGTCGATACTAGGGCATTCTTCTATCTTTCGAGCCATTTCTCCAAGAGTATTTGCATTGAGCAAGTCAACAAGTCGAACAGCAACGTTGAAGACTTTTCGAATCTTGGATTGGAGGCGAACAATAAGCAGGGAGTTACCTCCAATCATGAAGAAGTTGGTTGATGGCGTCATGGCCAAGCCCAGCTTCTCGATATTGGGGAGAGCTTCCTGCCACAGCTGTCTCAACCGCGCCATGGTCTCTGTCAGCTCTGCATCATCGCTGTTCACTTCATCGACAACCTTAGCTGGTCGCGGCAGAGGCAGGTTCTTAATTGCTTTGCGGTCAACCTTGGAGTGGCTACTCAGCGGCAACTTTTCTAGTGCAACTGCCACCACGGGAATCATATACTGTGGGATCGACAACCGACTGAGAAGGCTCTCCAAGAAGGCAGACTCGTCGGTAACGTTGTTCTGTGCTGCAAAGATCACATGCGCGACTAGGTAGTCTGGGTCTCCGTCGCGAAGGGTCACAATGGCTTCTTTTAGAACACCACCGGCCGTCGAGATCATGTTGCTCTCAATATCTCGGAGATCAATTCTGAGACCGCGAATCTTGACTTGTGTATCTCCGGCAATGCGGTTACGGAATATCAGCGTTCCATCTTCTTCCAAATGGCCCACATCACCGGTCCGATGCATACTTGTCCAGCCATTGGCGATCTGCCGCGGAGTCGCATGCGGATTTGGCAGAAAGACACGAGCTGTCAGCTCGTCATTAGCCAGATATCCCAAGGACACGCCAGGACCGCCGATTATCACTTCACCCGGCATACCAGCGGGGAGAGGGCTCATTTTCCCATCCATGATGTAAGTTGCGTAGTTTGGGAGCGAGTATCCGCAAGGAACGCGCCTGTCTTCTTGGGAGGCGTTACTCAAACTCTGCTCGCGGTAATCTATGAAGCCTTTGTGAGATGCAATTGAGATTTCAGCCGGGCCATACGAGTTGTGCAAACAGAGGTTCGGGAGATCCAGAGAAGTAAACTGCCGCAGGATGGTATTTGTTAAAGGCTCGCCACCTCCAAAAGCAAATCGCCACTTTGTTGCTTGCCGAAGATTGTCACCACCATATTGTATCCACATGGAGTATTCAGATGGCGTAACTTTGGTATACGTGATAGACTGCTCGGCAATGATTTCCGTAATAGAAATTGGATCACCTCTCTTGCTCCAAGGAACAATATACACCATGCCGCCATTGACAAGGCCCGTAAATATTTGATCCATGGCAAAGTCAAATGTAAAGGCACTCTGTTGCAAGACCCTCTCTGCGCCAAGACTATAAGTCTTGGTATAACCCTCCATTTCGTTTCGGATGCCCGAGTGCTTGATCATAATGCCCTTGGGCGTCCCTGTGGAACCACTAGTGTATAATATTGCAGCTGGCGCATCAGGATCTGCAGAGTTGGCAACAGGAATTGTCGGTAGAGGTGCGATAATAGATACGTTGATGATCGCAGGGGCATAGAGCTGCGAGGCATCAACGACTGTCGTATCATCGGCTAGAACTGCAGCTGGTTGGCAGTGACTGGCCTGAGCAGCTAGTCGTGAGATAGGGTTGCGTAGGTCAAGCGGCACATAGACGCCTCCGATTCTCATAATAGCGAGTAGCGAACAGACCCAGTCTGTCGTAGCCTGTTGATAAACAAGCACACGCGATCCATTGGCGATATTTGCATTAATTAGTGATTCCGCAATCGCTTCAACGCGCTTGATCATTGCTGTGTACGTAAGCTTGCTGCCAAGTCCATCCATGAGAGCAATACTCTCAGAGTACTGCAGGGCCATTTGATCAATTCGATGAGGGAGAGTAGCTGGCCAGCCAGACGTCATATCAGGACCAACACCGATCTGGACAGCACGTGTCAACTGCTTCTCGCTAAAAAGAGGAGTCTCCTGTAGGGTCAGCGTCAGGTCTTGAGAGAGGGTGTTGATGAAGTGAGTGTACGTCTCCAGCAGCAAATTTGCCGCCGTCAAGTCATAAATACACTTTTGGGCCCGAAGCGTGATGTGGACTTCTGACCCAAGATCGGCGACATCAAGAGAGATGTCATATGCTGTCCGTCCCGGATGCATCTGATCAAGATCAAACTGGCAATTCAGCCAAGATTGTCTGTCGCTTGTCTGCTGTCGGTAATCGAAGAAGGCCTGAAAAAAAGGGCTGTAGGACGACGAGCGTGCCACATTGAGCTCCTTGAGAAGAACGTCAAAAGGTAGACGCGAATTTTCCAGGGCAGCATACGCAGTATTGCGCGCCTCAACAATGGCATCTGCGAAGGTTTGCTGGGCTAGGCGCCGGAACTTCAAAGGAAGCAGGTTAAGGAAGAACCCGATGCTCCCCATAACATTGCTGTGCTGGCGGTTGGCGTCCGCAATGCCAATGGTGAGGTCTTGATCATCGACAAATGAAAACAAAAGTGACTTGAACGCAGCAAGATAGAAGTGGAAAGGCGTTGACCTCTGCGCCTTAGAAGCAGCCTTGACACGAGCAGAGATTGCTGGGTCAAGCCGGCTGCCAACCTGGTGGACAGCGTAGTTTGTCATGTTGACTCTCGAATTTGATCGAGCCATGGGTAGAAGTGACAACACCGGAGGCTGCTCACCAACTGGGAATATTCCTTTCCAGAAGTTGAGTTCGTTGTCTAGTTCTCCGTTCACTATGGCCTGACGTTGAGCCATAGAGAAATCGGGGTATTGTCGTGGCGGCGGCCCAAGTGGCTTCCCATTATACACTTTCTCAATCTCAGACGTCAAGACCTGAAAGCTTGCCATGTCCATAATTATGTGATGATAGTTGACGAGAAGATAATGCGAAGTCGCTGACAATTTCAGGAGAATGAGCCGCAGTAGAGGACCGTGGGCAAGGTCAAACTCATGGTCACGGAGTTCTGCGTAAAGCGTCGCAACCTCATCAACTGAATTGACTGACTTGCGCTCTAGCTTGACTAACGAGCGTGATAATACTTTCTGGGCGGCTTGGTCCGCCTCTTGCTCGTCCACGATAAAACATGTGCGTAAGGATTCGTGCCTAGCGCCAACGGTACGGACCGCCCTCTCCAGGTCACCGACTCGAACACGGCCTGCCATGCGGAAGCTCAAGGCAACATTGAAGGTCGTAGGGTCCTCAACCAGAAGACGGAGGAACCAAAAACGGGACTGTCCAATTGACATGGGCTCGCTCCTCACAATTGCTCCTACTGTAGCTTGCGGTGTGGGACGGTCTCTGAAAGGCTCAAACTCCGTTTCATCTTTTATATTGAGCGGAGTGGATAGTTGCGTTACTGTAGAAGCAGGAGTCTCTGCGGGAGCAGGTGTTTGTATGCCTGAGCTGGATTTTTCAGAAGATGAGGAAGAATGGGAGGCAGTGTTTTCTGATTGAGGCTCCGGAGCGGGTTGCGTTTGGACTTGTCTCTCTTTCAAAAACACAGTGTCGGCAGTGCCACTTCCCTGCCCGATCTGGGCGACAAGCTCTTCTGGCAATTTCTTCATGACAACTTCGCAAACTTCATCCAGAGACGATCCGCCGATCAACTTCAGGACTGGAACATCAACTTTGAGTGTCTTCAAGAACCATGATCGCACCTCGACAGCTACTAAGGAATCGATTCCAAGCTCGACCAAAGGGCTATCATATGCAAATTTCTGACCCACACTTTGCAACAAGGCGGCAAGCTTTGTTGCAAAAGAGTCTACATTATATCATGTCAGTATGCGGAAATTGTCTCCAAGGATATGTCTTCGTACCTTTCAATGCCTGCATCGCATCTGCCTTACTCAGCGCATTTGCAATCTGCTCCTTGAGAGGCAGAGCAGCAGTTTTGTTCTTTGACTGGCCTGCATCATCTGCATTCTTGGCCTCGATCACAAGGTGTGAGAAAATCGGATTGTCGTACCAAACAATATCTGTCTCTTCCGAAGTAATGGTGCGCAGTCCACTTGTCATCACTGCAGCGGGAATGGCCCCGGTTTCTGCGTCGGTTGGAGAGGCGTAGCCGGCCCGAATACTCTCTGCAAATGCAAGTCGTAGGTCCGGCTCAGAGAGAGGAGTGATACCGTACTTTTGTAATGAATCGATAACATGCTGGCCAGCGCTTTCAGCTAAACCAATGCCCAGTATGAGGCCAATGTCCAAAGCGGAGGCTGCGAGGCCGCGCCTGCGTCTTTGCCTAGCAAGTCCGTTCATAAAGCCGTTGGCTGCGACGTAGTTTGATTGGCCGGCTGTTCCAATGACACAAGAAATGGAAGAAAACATGACGAAAAAGTCTAGCTCATCGTTGTAGAAAGCACGATCCAAGATGAAAGATCCATCAATCTTCGGCCCAAGTGCTTGAAGCATCATATCAGCAGACATGCTACTGAAAGGTGCATCGCTCAAGACGTTGGCTCCATTGACTATGCCGCCAATGGGAGGACAGGTCTCCCGTATGGAATTGACAGTAGCATTGAGGCTTTCCATATCAGTGATGTCGACGGCCATAACTTTCACGATTGTTTCGGTGTTGCTGAAAGCTTCAAGCCATTGTTGATCAACTTTGGGGCGGCGACTAGTCAGACACACGCATCCTGCACCGCTGGACACCATCCATTCGCATAGCGACTGCCCTACTTGGCCACTAAGGCCAAAAAGTATATATGTCTTGTCCTTTGAGAAAAGTTGGTTACCGTTGGTGGGCTGTATCTGCACTGCAACTTCGCCAAAGGTTATCCAATGGACAACCCCTGTCGCGGGAGTCAGAGTAGTGCTGGAAATCTGGTCAAGGTTGAAGACAGCATCTAAGCAGTTTTCAGCCTCAGGTATGGGTGATGTAGCAGCAGCTACGGCATGTTGGAGCTTGTTCACAACCGAGTCTTTGTCGAATAGTCGAGAGACCGAGGATTGACATTGCACGAGTTCTGTAGCCTCAATCCGTTTGCAGCTCTTTGGAAGGGAACTAATAATACTAGTGTCCACACTAGAAGGGCTAGTGATACCTGCAGCCACGTTCTTAGTCAAGTCAAGAAAGTGTGTTGGTCGTATAGCAAGGAGCTTTCTTCGGACAGCGTGCCTAGCTTCACGATGGCCCACGACGATCCAAGACGGGGGAACATTCGGACTATCCGTGCACAAAAATTCCACATGAATGCTTTTGGCAATGGCGTGCTTAGACAATGCTGCAGCGAAGCACCGATCCTGCATCGAACAATGTACTAGGAGTCTGTCGCCTGAGGCCAGGGTCCCAACTGTAGAAGAGGCCAACAGTTCGCTTGCAATAGCAACAGTCATACAGTCTGCATTTTTGACATAATCTGCTGTTACAAACACTAACGGGGCCGTTGTCCGCGAATTTGTTGCGGACAAAGTAACCACCGTCGACGCGACTTCTTTGCTCTTGCCGATGCCGAGGTACAAAAACGATTCAGGAGCAACACAGATTGCGCTCAAACTGGATGATTCAATCTCGACTTCGCCTTTTCCAATCTCAGTGCATTGTGATGAAACGTCCTGCACAAGAGATCTCGGCAAGCCGGCTGTGTCCGAAACGATTGAAATGTCGCGGCGCGCTGCAGAGACGGTCTTTGAGATCACACGCCTCGTAGCATTCAACCTTGCATTTTGTTCTAGATTTGGCATAATACGAGGCAGCAGAAGTTTTCCACCTCTCAAAAAGATCTCCGGCTCATTAGACCAAAGTATCTCTTGGTTGTCGCTCTCGGCTAGTGCGCACTGTCGGAGCAGCTGCTCAGCAACAATCTTGGAGACGCCATCGTCAACGTCAAATATATCGAGGGCTCCAACGCTAATATGAGTTGCTTCATGCGCTATTGAGCGACAGAAGGCAAGACTCGCGGCGTGATAAGGCTCTGTTCCTAGCTGGGCGCCTCGTGTAAGCCAAAGGACGTGTCTGGCGAGCTCGAAGATTCGCTTTAATCCTTCCATTTTAACATTTGTCATGGTCTTGAAAATAGGTGAATCCAGGTCAACAAGGTTGATGAAAGTACTGCCTTGATCCAGGGCCAAGGCCTCTTCTTCCGTAGGAAGGTCGTCGAGTACGGTCATTGTGCCACAGAATCGAGCGAGGGTGTCCCCGACTTCTTCAGCAATTCGAGAGCTGTCCAAGCTTCCAGTGCCAAGGATAACGAGGCTCTCAATAAATACAGGAGCCGAAGGGGATGAAATGGGCCTCCGCAGGAATTGAACCTGTTCGTTAACAGCTTGAGAAACCATGACAGAGAAGGGCCAAACTGAGGCCACATCATTGGTCTTAGGGCTCATGCTGTCAATGCCGCTGAAGCCTGTTTTGCGCATGACCGAATGCCACTCAATAAGAGAGAGAAATGGCGTATTTGGGCTACCGCTTTGCGCTCGCATCCATGACGCAGGTAGGCCACCCATCATCGTGGCAAGTCGAATTTGGTCATTATCTGTCGGTTCGAGCACTACGAGATAACCTCCCGGTCTTAGCAGCTGTTTTACGTGTTCCAATGCCCTCTGAGCCGGAGCAGTTGCACAAAGAGTGTTTGAGGCAATGATGATATCGTATGAATGCAGCTCAAAGCCTTGCGTGGCAGGCTCTTTCCCAATATCCAGGACCTTAAACACGACGCCGCTCTTAGATGCCTTGAGACCCTGGGTAACTGCCATTTTGACATCTTCAGATGCCACGGTGCAAGTGTAAGAGGCAATGGCACCACCATGGTTAAGGCATCCATCCACTGCGCTGCACATTACACCACCTGTTGAAGCGCCAATATCCAGGATCCTGGCACGAGGGTAGCGATACGTCAGCTGCTTCACAATACCCGTCAATATTGACTGGTATCTATTTAGACCCAAACCAGAGCGGTGATATTCGCCGAATAGGCCATTAGCTACCATGTGCTGCATTATATCTGTATCCCCTCGCACGGCTGAAGGCATATTCTCTCCGACTGTAGAGATGAGTTGGATAGTTGCATCATTTGAGTATGTTGAGATGAGCGTGGCAGCATTCTGAGCACTGTCCTCGTCCCAGGATTTCTTCAGGGTTGGGTGGTTCCCCATCGAGGCACGAGTTATCGTATGGTCGATAAATGCTCGGAGTTGTGTGAAGTGCGGCTGCTCACATTTGGCCCAGTCTCCAGCAGTAATCTCGGCTTTCCATTGGCGTAAGTAGTAATATGAGAGCCTCTCGCAGGCGACCGCAACTTGTCTTTCATATGAAGATGGCCGAATAGGCAGAGATTCCATGACGATACCTGCGTTAGGCACAGCAGGACCAAGCTTGGTCGAGGAATACATCCAGCGATCCTCAGCCTCAGTGGCAGGAGCAAAGGGTTTCAACACTAAATCTTCGACTTGAACCATACATTTCTGTCCATCTTCCCCATAGATGCCAATACTAGCAGAGAATTCGTGTGATTCTGGGTCGAGCACGGTCGAAATTGGTATCTTGGAACCGGACGTGGGCAGTGAGTTGCATATGTCAGGATTGACGCGAATGGTACCAATTTTGGTGGGGACGTGAAGGGACCAGAGACGTTCATCGCCAGGAGACGAGTATGCTAACATGGACGATTGAATTGCAACGTCAAGCATGCTCGGGTGCACAAGGTAAAAGGTACTCTCATCATCCGAGTAGGCGTAGGTGTTGACCATCGCAGATGCTTGGTTAAGTTTCCGTCTAGTGGAAGTAAGTCCACGGAATGGACCAGTGTACCCATAGCCAAGTTCCGAAAACATAGAATAAACACGGTCTGAGTCAACCTCCGTGGTATTGTATTGATCCATTACTGCATCGCAAGGCAGTGCGGAAGGGTGCGGCTCGCCGAGTAAGATTTTCACTTCCCCGCTGGCTACCAGCTCCACGTCATGCTCCGAGCCTGTGCTAACGTTTGATGCAGAATAAATTGACAGACCTGCTACTATTGTTTGGTTGGAGTTATGTTCAATGCCGGTTAAGGTGACGAGAGTTTCGGCTCCAGATGAGTCGCCTTCTTCGAATGTAATAGCTCTAGGAATCGAAAGGCTGTGTAATTCATAGAGCTCTACATTCTTGTCACCGGCAAGCTGTCGGCACGCTTCAATGGCCATGGCAACGTATCCAGCTGCAGGAAAGACGGTAAGGCCTTGAAGTTGGTGACCATCCATCCACGGAATATCCGACACCTTGAGGACATTGGTCCATCGCATATCATGGCCGCTAGATTCAGGAGAGAGAAAACCGAGAAGCTCGTGAGGAGGCTGTTTCCGCTCCCGAATCTTCTTTGACCTTCGTGACTCAGCCCAGTAGACACGTTCATGGTCCCACTGGTAAGATGGAAGGCCAACGACGAGCTTAGGTGAATGAGACTCCCCATTAACAGCTTTTCCAAATGATTGCAAGTTAACGGCCTTGCTGCCGAAGAGCGTCCAAACAAACCCTAGGGCCTCAGAAAATACTTCGATGTCGTTTCTGCCTCTGCTGAGAACACCTGAGTAAGGAAGAGGCACCGACCGCACGTCCGCAATGCTCTGAGTAGCTGGCCCTTTCAATGCAGGGTGGGGACCAACCTCGAGCGCAAGGTCAAAATGCTCGCAACTGGAAGTAGCATGCTTAAGTGCGTCGGCGAATAGAACCGTGTTCGTCATATTATCCCTCCAATATATATCCTGGAGGTCGTCTGTAGCCTCCATCGGCTTGGCACCCGGTGTCACGCTTGAGAACCAGTTACAACGAGTGTTTGGTTGACGAACACTAACGCCACAGGCGCGGAGTGCGGTAACATATGCATTACCACACGCAAGCATATGGTGAGAGTGATAGGCAGTATCAACTTTCAAAAGTCTAGCAAATGTCCTCTGCTCATCAAGTAGCGACTTTGCCTCGGCGATAGAATCGGCATCCCCCGACAACGTGACACTGGCTGAGGAATTGTGCGCCGCGATCGCGAGACGGCCTTTGAATTGAGGTGAGCTTACGAAATTCTGGGCATCGTCCCAAGACGCTCCCATAGCCAGCATGGCGCCTTTCTGGCCATTCTCTTTGTTGCCAGCTAGACGAGCGTATAATCCACGGTAGTATGCGACCCGGATTGCATCGGTAGCCGACAGAAAACCAGCGGCATAAGCAGCCGCAATTTCGCCTGAAGAGTGGCCCACAACCGCAGTGAAAGTGATGCCAGCCGATTGCAATAAATCAACAAGAACGATCTGTACGGCAGTGCACAATGGTTGCGACAGGGCTGCCTCAGAAATGCGCGATGTGTCGGCGCCCGCTAGCATTTCTTCACGTAGGCTCCATTGTGGCCGATCGGCAGGAGGCAAGGCAGCCAGGGAATCTTCCAATTTCTGAATTTTCAGTCTGACGAGATTGGAGTGACGTATCAGCTGTGCCCCCATGGCGGGCCATTGCGCCCCCTGGCCTGTGAATACTCCCAGAATGGTTGCCTCGCTCGTTTTGCTTCTAGAGCGAGTGCCAATAGCTTGTCCTTTGTTCTCCTGAACCGTAGTGAGCATATTGTCAATCTTTTCTACTAATTCAGCGACTGTAGGGGCAGAGAATGCTACTTTTGTGGACAGCTGGCTTCGACGGGAGTGCAGTGTCCAAGCCAGATCCGATGCATCAATGTCGTGAGACAGACTCTTGAGTACTCGCGAGTACCGCTCCAGAATAGCGACCAGGGATGTCTCTGTCAGTGCTGAGAAGACAAATGGAAGGAAATTGTGCAGGTTTCTATTCTCAGAGCGGGTAGACGTATTGGGGATATACTGTTCCAAAATAGCATGGGCATTGGCACCTCCGAAGCCTAGCATCTCGGGTTAGCAAACGATAACAATTTGACCTTTTTAGCAAAGTTGGAGCGCACCAAAGCTATTTACGCTGGCACGTCGAGGGGTGCCGTTGGGAAGCGCCGGCCACGATTTCGGACTAGTAGGCACTTCCAGTCCCTTGTAAAACGGCTCAATCTTGGGATTAAGTCGAGCGAAAGACAAATTTGGAGGAATAATCCCATGCTGAAGACTATTCGAGGCCTTTAGCAAGCCCGCTAGCCCAGCAGCGCCCTCAAGGTGACCAATGATTGTCTTGATAGAACCGACATACAAAGGCGTGTTTTCGGAGGTATCATCCTGCTGGCCAAATAAGTCAAAGATGGCAGCAGCCTCTTTTGGATCGCCTGCCTGTGTACCAGTACCATGAGCCTCAAAGTATTGTGGGCGGTCGTATGGGTTGTTTGCTGGATCTAAGCCGGCATTTGCGTAAGTCCGACGGATCAAGGCAGCCTGAGCCTCACTGCTCGGAACAGTGATGCCATTCGAGAAACCATCCTGGTTGGCGCCAGTCTCGCGAATGATGCACTCGATATTGTCACCATCAGCAATAGCGTCGCTAAGGCGTTTCATCACAATAGCGGCCACACCTTCACCGCGAGCATAGCCATCGGCATCTGCATCCCACATTCGCGATCGGCCATTTGGGGACAGCATCTTCAGGTTGCTTTCGCCAATGTACATGTCGTAGCCAAGGAGCACCTGAGTACCGCACGCCACTGCTATTTGAGATTCGCCATTGCGCAATGATTGCACACCCTGGTGGACAGCTATTAGACTGGACGAGCATGCTGTGTCAATGGTCATACTCGGGCCATGCCAATCAAAGAAATACGACACTCGGTTGGAGATGATTGCTCTGTTGATACCGGTGGCGAAGTATTTTGGAATGGTGTTGTGGTCTCGTACAAGTGTGTCATGATAGTCAACAGCTGTAGGTAGGTCACGTTAGCGCCAAAACCTGCTACACTGCATGGCTGTGAGCGTACTTACTCATAGTTCCAACATAAACTGAGGTGTTTGACCCGCGGAGCTTCTCAAGGGTATGTCCACCAGCTTCAAGAGCTTCATAAACAGTCTCTAACAGTATACGTTGCTGAGGATCGATGGCATCAGCCTCGTTTGGACTGATGTTAAAGAACGGCGCGTCAAATACGCGCACATCCTCTTGCAGCAAGTACGAGTGGCGAACATTGGATGTGCCAAGTCTGGTGCCATCATGATGATAGAAGCCTGTTGTGCTGAAGCGGTCGGGGGCGATTTCCTGACATAGATCGCGTGGGCTCTGCAAAAGGGCCCAAAGAGAAGACGGTGAATTTGCTCCTCCTGGGAACCGACAGCCACTTCCGACAACAGCTATTGGCTCTGGGGTTGCGAATGTAGTTTTTGCCATCTTTGCCCAAAAATGAAGGGATATGGATGATTAGATGCTGGCTTATGCTTGTTTAGTCGGCTTGGAGTTGTTGAGCACTAGTTTCCAGCAATGGACAACGGAGGCGATTGGCAACGCGGAAGATCGAACAGTGTTAGACCCGAAAGCCTCTAGGTGTCAATATGAAGGAAAGTTCTGACTGCAAACCCCAAGTGGCTGACGTATTTACAATAAGAGGATGTATGCCGGCGATGTCCATCATCGGCATTATTCTACGACGAACCATTCAGCTTGTTGTCTCCATACGTTTCACCATGCACACGTATCCGTAAACCTGTTCATGGCTTGTATACGAACGCCGAAGGCCTTTGCAGGAAGGCGTCGCTGCCGGCCGGTAAGCCTGTAGTTTGCGCTTCCAATATATCGCCGACAGATTCTCACCGTAGTTCACTGACAGAAAGAATATCTGTCACCGGCATTGTATATTCTTTGACCCACTTAAGGTATCAGCTACTGATATGTTGGAGTAGCGTTTCGGAGACTCCTAATCGCGGTGGACTGTGAATGCGCCGGCCGCCCCTACCGCAGGAGGAAGTGAATTGAGTCCCCTATCAGAAGCACATGCTCATTGGTGTCATAGTATGAATCTAGGCTGGTATGTCACGCACCGTTATCCGACAATGTATTTACAACCGTCGACGGTCATTTACTATATCGTACGTTACACCGCGGCATTTTTCTCATTTCTCAGGTAACCAATTACTCTCTGCTCTATATAGATCCATGAACAAAGTTAAGTAAAAGCCACAATTGTATCCGGTTCTTCCAATTTTTGCTTCTTTTTTTTTTTTTTTTTTTTTTTGTAGCAGTTTGTGGCCAGTTGTGCTGTACGTCGGCATCGGCGGTTTATCATGATAGTGGGTTGTCGGCGTTTAATGGAGCTTATATACTTACCACCACAAGTTGCGATGACGAGCCTTCTTAAGTGGGGGGCATCCTATTGATCCAGGTCAGAAATGGCAAGATTTAATAAAACAAGCCATATTTTATTGCTCAAATGACACGATGGCCAACTGGCGAGTCAACTAGTTCGCGCTCAATTTGCCGGCGCACTTTGTGTCGCTAAAACTGAAGTACAGTGATTTGCATGAAATTTACACTTTGATTAATATAAATGTATCCAAATAATAGTAGACTTTGAATACGCAAAATAGCGAAGACAGGGTCCACTTCCGAAGAGGTTAAGACGAAACAGATTCGTTGCGGATGTAAAGAAATGTAGTACAGGGAACTCCTGGCTCAAAGAGCCGAGGGGTTATTTACTTACCTCGTATGCGATTTTAAAGCCAGACTAATAATAAGTACCGTCCTCGGCGCCTTTGTCTTACCTCGGGTGCAATCCTCGACCGGAGCAACGATGTGGTCGAGTCAGAGGCAGTGCCCTTCTTCCCTTTAAGCCGGCTTTTTATTTCAGCCAATAAAACTCGTTTCTTACTTCGCCTTAATAAAGGCTTTTACATGTTGTTTCATCCGTAGACGTGATCCTAGGTGGATTGCATACAGCGTTAACGACAATCGGCGCTTTTAGCTTCCGTCGGGCTATTACAACCTCTGCGAGGACTCGGCAATACGTCAACCCGATACTTCCTTGTGAAACTAGCTGTAATATTTATTAGAATAGGTCTTGTTTGTTTGAGCCCAATTACTACAAGTTTTTCTCTAGAGGTGTTGAGAGTTTGTTGTATTCTGCTTTACTCATAATGATTGTCTCAAGGGCTTTGCTTCCTGTCGCCGTCTTGCTCTCCAAAGCCTACGGCCTCGGCGTGGACAGCACAGATGCATTTAACTCTTCAAACTGTAGATGTGTAAGTGTTATTAAACTATGTCTCCTTATACTACTTCTCCGTCTTATAATCTCTTGAGTAGGTTCCCGGGGAGAAATGTTGGCCCTCGAAAGGCGAATGGAACACGTTTGACAAGTTTCTTGGTGGAAGGTTAATCAAGAACGAACCCATTGCGGAATCTTGCTACGACCCGCATAAAAATGCCAAGGAGTGTGAGTATGTCACCAGGATGTGGCCAGACCAGGACTTCCAAACTGAGAACCCGATCGGCCGGCCGCTGCCGTACAACATCACTTGCGCTCCGGTCGACTATGGCGCCGGGGAGATGCCAACAACTTGTACCATGGGCCAGGCGCCATCATACGCTGTCAATGTTTCCAACCCCACCCACATCGTCGAGGCGCTGCGCTTTGCACGCCGGAACAACATCCGTGTCACGGTCGCCAGCACCGGTCATGACATGATGGGCCGGTCCGACGGCTACGGAAGTCTCGAGATTTGGCTCCGGTACTTTAGAAACAGTATCTCGTTTCAGGAGAAGTTTATTTCTGCCACAGGATGCAGCGCTTCAAATGCAAATTGGACCGGCAACGCCATCAAAATTGACGGCGCCTGGCAGTGGCGTGATGTCCATCCCGTTGCCAAGAAGCACAACGTGGTTGTCGTTTCTGGAGGCTCCATATCTCCTGGAGCTACAGGGGGATGGCCATCAGGCGGCGGCCATGGGCCAGCTGCCCGCACCTATGGGCTTGGAGCTGACCAAATCCTTGAAGCTGAGGTCATGCTCGCCGACGGCCGGATCGTCTTTGCCAATGCCTGCCAGAACACTGACCTGTATCGGGCTCTTCGCGGTGGTGGTCCAGGTTATGGCGTCGTTCTCGGCACGACAATCAAGGCGCACCCCAATGTTGACTCAGTTGTGGTTAATAAGCTGACCCTAGCGCCGAAGGAGACGACGAAGAAGAACGCTGATCTTCTGGACGCCATTGCCACGCTGCTTCAGGCGTACCCTGAGCTCAATGATGCCGGGTACGCCGGATATGGCTACTGGTTCCGCAGCTCAGAGACTGTTTTGTACTTGAATTCTACTTCGGGCTACCACCACGACTTCTGGATGATGGGCAAATCTATTGACGAGGCCAAAGCCACATTTGCCCCTGTCCGAGAGGCACTGCGTAAGTTTGAAAACAAGCTCATCATCGAAGAGAAATACGTCACATACAATGATTATTGGAGCTTCTACGACACCGAGTTGGCCCTATACGACCCAGCCGGTAACACCTGGGCCATGACATCTCGCATGTTCGACAGGGCTTCCTTGGAAAACTTTGATCGCGTCAGAGAGTATACTGAAGTCGTCAGCGGCAAGCCAGAGGAATATGTCGGGAATGCCGTGCTGCTCATCTCGGGTGGCCAGGTCTTCAAGGACGGCCAGGACAAGAACTCTGGCCTGATCCCAGCCTGGCGCACATCGCCGCTAGTCATCGTTACGTACCGCAATCCTGAAAAGACCATTTCTAATGCCGACAGACAAGCTCTCAACCACGACATGACGTTTGTCAAGGGCGCTGCTGGTAAGAAGCTTGCTCCCAACACCGGCGGCTACATGAACGAGGGAGATGTAAACGACCCAGAGTTCCAAAAGTCGTTCTATGGGAGCAACTACAAGAGCCATTTGGCAGCCAAGAACAAGTACGATCCGCAGGGAATCTTTTACTGTCCCTCGTGTGTCGGATCCGAAGCTTTTGTCAACATTCCGGATGGCCCTTTGTGCCGCGCTTGACAGTCCCACCAGTAGAGAGACCCAATTGGGGCGAGAAAAGTCTGGCAATGAACATTTTTCTTTTCAACATGTATATACCGCTTAATATATCAACTCTTAGGATTGCATGATTCATAGAGTTTTAGCTAAATAGGCTGCCATATCACGAGCTTCCAATCAGCTATGTTTATGTACAGGCATCCACGGATCAGGCAATGTGGCTTGACCACAGGACGCTGGAAACCTCGATGTCCCCTACTGTTTTAATCCGGCCATATTTTGATATTTTGATTACCACACCCAACACATTACCATAACTAAGCTCCCAACGGATCTCTCCACTCTCTTTTTCCTACTGTACTGTTAATGCCAAGACAATAAATGGTTGTAACGAGAGGAGAGCATTCAACCACGTATATACTCCTTGATTCGATGTGCGATCTGGTTCAAATCAAGCGATTCGCCCAATATTGCTGCAGACTCCACTTTGGCCATCAGGTCAGTAGCAGTCACGACCGCTTTTGCTGGACAGTCTTTGTGGATTCTAGCCGCTAATACCATGTTCATGGCGGCTCGATCTGACTTTTTGAAGTCCTCACTACGTACTATCCGCACGCACATAATACATGGTCAGGGGATGATAGCATACACTATAGGTTCTGCCGCTTCTTATAATAGTAGCACAAGAAGTGGCGACGGCCAAGCGAGGTCCGAACAGGTTCGACCAGACCGCTTCCTTTCTTTTAGCTCGCACCTTGATTTTTCTTGACTGGAGCACTGCTCTTGGGTGTTGATATATAGGTCCATGGCAACGCTGGAATCACGATAGCAAGGGAGTCGCTGCACCTACCCGGATTCCCTCTCTGATTTAATAATGCTTTCGAGGGAGGAGAACATTTGCATCAGCCGGATATAAGCAAGCCGTCGCAGAAGGCTGCGCCCCTGTTTTCCGGTTATAACACTGTCCACAGCTTTAAATGCCGAAGTAATACGGGGGTCAGTTATCGTGACGTTACTCGGAAACGTCGTTTTCTGGAGGAGAGAAATCCAATCTATCAAGGCGTTTTCGCAGTTATAGTAGCGCTTAATGCTATAATTAATAGTTTATATATTCCTAGAATCTGATTTATAAATTATGCTTCCTAAGATGCAGCGTCGCGATAGTCGCGCGACTCTTTAAAGTGGCTCACCTAGGCATCTACGTATAAGTCGCGGAGCTCTGGTCAGCTGGCCGGAGACAAATCCGCAAATTCACTCTACCCTTCGGGGTTACAGTGCGGGATTGCAAAGGATCGCTAGATGTCGCCCAACGGAGATTAGCGAACCATGTCGAAAAAGGCAGGTCCTTTTGTTAGTGCGTCGAGGGGGCGCCTGGCGCCGTAGGGCGGACCAATAGGCGCGGGGGATGGCCCTTAGAGCACCTGGTAAATCGTAAGTCGAATTCACCTTGACCGTAAGTCGAAGTGGGGCAGAAAGTGGCAGAATTTTCGCACATGCGTGGCATATGCCGCGCAGTAGCTTTTAGCACAGTATAAATCTTATTATACATAAGGCCTACCGATTACTGCCTGGTATATATACGGCATATATCATAACCTCTTATTTTTTTCTTTTTCCTCCTATTTATATTTCCTTATCTTTAGTAAACTAATAATTAAGATAAATAGCTTTTCTAGTATATTTTATATAATCTAAGCTTATTCTAAGTATATACTAACTATATAGGCAATATTATGGATATCGAGATTACTAATATCTTAATAATCTTGACTTAGAACTTATACTTATCCAAGTATAGGATTTATTATAGTAAATATATATTAATATTATTATTTTTTTTATATTCTTTCTTATAATATTAATAGGTGATATAGGATAAGAGATAGCGGAAATGGCTTATAAATATATATCTTATATTATACTAATAAAAAGAAAAAGACGGCCTAAATGCCGCCAGCTCTAGTGGATGCCCCCTACTGCATCAGGTGGTTGAAAAGCCAGAAAAGTGTGGCCGCTTTTAACAAGCCCCGCAGAGACCAAGTGGCAGGAGTACATGACTTGTACCTTCTAGTCACGCCTAGGTACCCTAAAGGTTATCGCTCCGGCCTGCAAGTTAGCCCTTGTACCCGGTCCGCCAGTGCGCGCTGGGGCCTTTAATCTAAGCGTTGGACTACAAGATCTTCGACACAGCTTACGTGCTCGGCGCGACTGGGTAATAAAGCTTGCAGCAACCTTCCTCCGGCATAAATTTACGATACATTTTTGATTTCATATCGTAACATCATACATCATCAATATCTTACTATCATTGGCTAATCGACCATGGCTCCCACTCCTCCACTAAGTGATGTCGGTAGCGTGTTTGAGATCGGGGATGAATGCAGTGATGCGTGGACTGAACCGATATCTACTTGCTCAGAAGAACTGGATCGCGAAGTAATGCGGTCGAATAGCCAAATGGTCGTCGACCACGATGACGACACGTTGCTCTTTAATGGTAACATTCACCCGCCAGACTACTACCGACTTGGCATACGCGAACCAGTTAAGAGGGACCGCTACGCACGCTACGCACCTAAAACCCGACTACGTTTACTTGAGGTAGAGGATCTATGGCGTCAGTAAGTATAGCTGCGCTCTGCTCCCATTTTGACCTGGTAATAATAGATTACAGATTTTGCGCTGGAGTCGGGTTAGGCGAACCCACAAAAGTATTTTACGACGTGGATGTCCAGGTATTGGAGAAGTTCCTTGAGTGGACGATATGTCAAAAGTTCGGCAAGAACGGGAGGAAGAAAAGAGGAACCAAGACGAGCGGTGCGCTTTATACGCGGTGGAAAAATCTACAGATCGTGTATAAGGTAGCCATCGGAAAAAAGTTCAATGCGAAAATCTATGACGAAATGATCGAAGTAAGTCTGGCTGATTCTGCAATATTTCAGTATGCTAACATCGTAGGCTCTACAACGCCTTGTTGTGAAATACGAATTGGCCACGTCTAGACGCAGAAATCGGTTTATGACGGTCGAAACGCTCAAGGATCAGATCGAAACAACACTGAGTACCACAGAAAAGTCATTTGGCCTTGGCGAACTTCGTATCTATGCAGCCCTTTTCCTCCTTTTACTAGCTCCTGGCGGTTCCCGCCCTGAATCCATTCTACGCCTGAGGTTTGGGGACATCAAAGTCACTCTGGCAAGGGATCCTGGTGGTGGCCCACACAACATAATCATAAGATTCACTCCTGAGTTCACGAAGACATATCTTGGTTCAAAGGAATCGTAAGTAAAACTGCATGCGATCTTTAAAACTTTTACTTACGCCTTTATAGGACCACTTTTATAGTACCAGAAGGCATTTTTCATCGATCTTTGCTTCTCAGCCCACAGGTCTTCCTGCTCGGCATATTATTTCGTCATCAGGCATTTCAGGCACGCGCTCTTACGTCTCCTGAAGACCTAGATAAGCTCGATATCCATCCAGGCGAGAATGAGATGCCGCTTCCGCTCGTCAGTGACATTGATGACGTGTATATATTTCGCACCACCGTCCAAAATTTGACCGGATACGAATTATCTCCAAACACACCTATAACATATGGTGCGATGGCTGCCTGGATTCGAACTATTGGAAAAGTCCTGGGGATCGAGGATACAGTGATTATGTACAGCCTGCGATATAATACAGGGAATAAACTTGACCAGAGTCGTATGTATGAACCGCCTTTCATGATTGACTCCTGAACTAATCTCATCTAGCAAATGTGAGCGATGCTCTTCGAAACCTATGCCTGGGCCATTCCAACTCGGTACCATTCCAAAGACATTACTTAGCCCGGGAAATATGTGCGGATACCTACGGAATTGTTCTTGGAGAGGACCCACAACAAGGACTTATAACACAATCTTGCAGCATTGCTCACTCGATCAGCAGACGGCGCCCAAAGGCCTTAACACATGAGCAGAAAGCTTCCATACGAGCTGATCCTCGTATTGTTGAACTAGTGAAACGCCGAGATAATATGCGGAAGGGATCCAAGGAATACAGAACCAGCTCCCGTGTTATACGGAACGCCAAGCAGAGGATGCGGAATGATCTTCTGAAGAAAACCAGGCAAGATTGGACGGCAAAACAAGCCGTTGAAGATATTGAACGACAACTTAATGGAGAAAAGCTTCCTCCAGAATCCGTGGTTGAGACATCCGATTTGCAGCATCCGTCTCAGAGGCGCTTGTTAGCAGCCTTGAGGGTACCCGCGGAGAACTCACTCAGGGCGCAACAAAGGCGGAGATGCAATGCTATCCAAGCGGTTATTGCATACTGCTCTGTGCAGGAGCGGCGGGTAGTGTTTCATGACCGCCCTACAGTGAAAGAATGTGTGGCAGCAGCTGAGGTTATGCCCTTTGGCTGAGCGCCGATATGGTGCTGCACTTGCTCTTTTCGTAAGTGACGATACCCAACGCCCGAAACAATGTTTTATTTGCGTAGGGAGGGCAATGGGTCTGAGTTTAGAAGACCCTGCTGTGGAGAGACTTATACAGGAATTTTGCTCCTCGTCTGATTTGTCGAGGCACTTCCGCCTTCGCCACTTGCGAATGGTCATTAAGGCGACAGCGTTTTCCAGGATTCTCCTTGGCTGTAAGGTGTGCTTGTTCGAGGATCGCCCGTATGTTTGTCACCTTGGATCTTCGTGGCGCGCCTCTCGAGAGACCATGGCGGTAAGGTGGAGGGTCTGTAAGGTGCCAAGCAACAATAACAGTGTAAGGCATGACAATGGTCAGGCACGGTGCGATGATGGTCTTGCGCGAATCGGCCATTCTAACTGAAGCTGCATTCAGTTAACAGGATGAGACACAAACTTAGCAAAACTTAGCGTCGGCCCGTCTCGACGGCTACCCTACATTCATACTCTTTGCCACACTGTCATACGAATCAAGGCATATTAAATCGAGGCATAAGAAGCTGGAAAGAAGCAAATACAGCTGAAGAAGCTGAGGAAGCTGAACAACCTCTAAAAAGCCACCCAATTGACTATAAATATAGGCTATCAAGACCACCAAATAGCTGAAGAACCAAGCACTGTTCTGACTCTGAAATCCTCCTCCAACTGTGACTGTGACACTCTTGCTCCTGAAATTTTGGTCAAACTCGCCAGAAGACGTAAATCAATCAATCAATCAATCAATCAATTTTGGTCAAACCTAGCAATATAAACAATATGCGAATGGCCATATTGTATTGGTACAATATGGTGGTTGTGCATGTTATATCGTATGTACAGCCGTATATTGTCAGAGTGCCATATTAGTAGCGACACTGCTCTCAGCTTGGCGCCACGATCACTGAGGTGTGCTTGACTTCAAGCTTGCAGATGCTTGACATGAAATTTCCCCAACCATCTGCATAACGGTAGTGTTTATTTGAATGTGCCTTGACCTGGGTGACCTCCGTCCCTGATTTCGTTCCTCAAGGCTCTTTTTGGGCGCCGGGTTGCGTCCCCTGTGATGAAGTGGCAGTGGGGATAGCTACCAGTAGAGTACTATGGTACAGGGCGAAAGTAAAACCTCCCTGTCAAGTACCAGCCCCACACAGCTAGTCTCTCTCACGATTTAACAAGTACCATCTAACCTTTTCTCTTCTGTTTATCTCCTTTTAGAGATGAAATATATAAAATAAAATATAAATAAATTAAAAACGATAACAAAGTTATTTATTAGGAAGAGAATAGATATATATTTATTTTATAATATTAAATAATTTTTTTAATTTTTAAGAGTCTTGTAAATTTCTTATTTTTCTATAGGGTATAGACGCGTTCTGTTCTAAAAATTCCTTGTGTAGAGAACCTTGTTCGCGCATTTCTACCTGTGGGGGGGATTTTACTTACCCATCCTACCTCGTAGAGGGGAGAGGAGGGGAGGGGAGGGGAGGGCAGCACACACGGCTCCACGTGACCATAGTTTGCAGCCCCACCATTTATCGGAGCGACGACTGCGAGGCGACTCTATCTGCAACTCATGCGCGTGAACGAGTGTACCTACGACGTGCTCCGTATTAATACCAGAGCTTCATATACATGCTCTTAAAAAGTCAGGACTAGCCGGGAGAGAGACACACCATCACTAGATAAAGCTTCACGCGCAGGCCAGTAACTGATACTCAATTTCACTAGTTGGGCTGCCTACAGCGCTGTTGTTTGATGACGTCAGGGGGCAGCTCAAACCGAAGTCCACCATACCTCGAGAGCTGCTTTGAATGTCATGCGTTTACTCGTGACAGCAGATGGCTTAGCGGCCAGAGCACGGAGCGTTTAGGCTTGGCACTAGCACCATATTCGCAGACGAAACACAGCACATTAGGTAGCCTTTCGTGTCCGATATTTGTCACAAATATCACACCTTGTTGCGTCACGGTCGTCAATGACCAGATGAAAGCACTGTCGGTCCATGAGGTGTCAGATATTCATTTTGTGAACCACCACGAAATTGCCTCCAATGTCCTCACTGCTATTGGTGTTGGGTGGACCTGTAGAGCCATTTCCTGTGATGGGTTGTCGTCGAAGTTATTGAGCCACTAGGAGTCTCGGGGAACTTCTTTTTCTGCAACTGATTAGAACCGGCACATTTGCAGGGGTTGCGCCTACTCTCATACGTCTCCAAGCATTCGGCTGCTATGTGCATCTGGGACATTTAACCTTCTTTCCACCTTCTTCTAAAACACCGGTCCCACCGCAGATATTGCACGGGGTGACGGGCATGTTCATCGATTTGAAAGTGCAAAATGAAAGTTCGAGGGTCGACAGCAAAACTGGGGGCTCTGTGGCATTGTCTGTGTGCCGGAAAAGAAGTATGCGCTACTTTTGTATAGGCAGTCCGAACGGAAGCCGGATTAACTGTCCGCCGACATATAGGCCGGCGTAAGTCCACATGTGATTTCAGTGTCTCCATGTTTTTGCATCACTAGCGACAGCATGTCCAAGGCCCTCCATTTTAAATGCACTTGCAAGGCTCTTTTTGAATCCGAAAATGCCTTAGACAGCCACATTCAGGTGCAACATGTTAGTATCCTACGATATAATATTTTATGGTACAATGGTGACTTGTGTTCCGCCAGACCCAGCGGCGCACTCTACTAGCCCTTGCAGAAAAAACTACAGTTCACTCGAAGATACAAGATGACGATGATGATATGAGCGACGATGATAATGACGATGTGAGCGGATGGTCTGACGAAATAGCAAAGCACAAAGGCCCACACGGATACCAATGTCCGGATATCAGCTGCAAATATATTGTTAAGAAACGCTCAATACTAAGGAGGCACTTTGCACTGCGTTAGGCTTACAATCTTCACGGGCTACTAGTTGCTGACTTCCTACAGATGTGGACTGCGATGAACCTTGCGTCTTTTGTCGCTTCCGAGCTACCAAAGTGAGCGAGTTCTCTGGACATTTGCCCGAGCACGACTCTATCGGCAGCCGAGCGAAGAGTAAATACATGAGAGAAAGGAACGATGAATTGAAAAAAGAAGTTGAAAAGCTCCTGAGCGTTGCACCTGCAAAGGGCCATTACTCATCCAGTCCTAAACGTGGCATTAAGAGAACGCAAGCAACGGGAGGATTTGGGTTGGAAACACCAAACAGCCGAAGAGTCAGGACAGCTGGTGAAGGCACGAGCAGTGGTCCGGTTGCTTGTAGCCAAGACTTCGTCCCGGCGCAGCAACCAGGGGCATTGGAAGCTGCCCCGGCTGAAACCATCTTGCCTTTAGCAGTTGATGGTAACTCCGATATGATGTATGCGCCGATCTTAGACTTCATAAATTATCCTTACCAAGAGCCACATTAGGAGGCGGAAAGGAGTGAACGCCTAGCAATTATATGTCATGCAGCTGAGCGTTGGAGACTTATCCAAAAAATGTGCAGTTCATTCCAATTGACCCGCTCTCGTTTACTATCTGCTCTACTTCGTGTTTTAATTCGATAGGTAGCCGCATTTTTTGTTTGGGGAGCAGATGGTGTGGGAAAAAACCATTCGCAATCATGGAGGCTTTCTGTCGTTCGAAGGCAACCCTTATGTCGGTAATAACACTGCAAATGTTTAGTGCTCGTAGCGCAACGTGTTGGGTAACGTACAACCCGCCATTTGGGAATGAGACATCCCTGGGCTTGCAACCAGCTTCAAGCAGCGCTGATCGCGCTAGTTCGTGCAAAGGCTCCTTGGCCTCGCCCTTGTCCTCCAAAACAGGAATCTTAACCTTGTGGGAACCGATCCAATACTCCGCGTGTGACTCTCTCGCCCATAGATGGACAACTATAGGATAACGACTCCCAGATTTGCCGCACATGAAGGAGAAAATGCGTCCAGGCCTAGGCCCATATGGGAAGGAGTGCGCAAGATAACATGTCTCAAAAACGTCTTGAATGACAGGTCGAATAGACTGGAAAGAGTTAGATAACCGCGGAAGAGAAATGAAACGTCCACTTACTTCGTGAAAGATCACGTATCTGCATAAATCTACACCGGCTTTAGTTCTCCATGGATCGGGCTGTAGCTCCATATCCAAGACACGCTCTCCAGCCCGGGTGTCCTGGATGGCAAAGAAGCCATCCCGCTCAAGGCTCTCCTTTACAATATGCACTGAGAACTCTGCTGACGCCATGCGAGATAATATTGCAGAGTTTGGATCTAATGCTGCTGCGGGGGTTTTGTTTCTTGGTAGTCTGCGGCTAAACCACATAGGTGCTAAAGCTGAGAAAATTTCCGGAAAAGTTATTTTCCGCGAGTCACTTGTCAAGCCGAGTCCTTCGCCAGTCTGGATCATTCTTACAGATACCCTCCTGGATCATTCTACTGATACCCTCCTGGATCATTCTACTGATACCCTCCTGGATCATTCTACTGATACCGTCCCCGGATCATTATTCTGATACCCTCCTGGATCATTCTACTGATACCGTCCCAGGATCATTATTCTGATACCCTCCGACCCCGCCGGCCCTGGCGGTGATGGTTTTGATGGCGGCTGCGAGTCTCGTAACACTACACTCAGAATCCTCAGTGAGACCAGCCGCAACTACAAGGAAGACCCCACGATTTGACCAATGTGTACCCGTGTCCAAAAAACAAACATCCATGCCATGATCTCAACCATTCATGGATACTAATTGACCATACACATGGCCGAATCTCCTGTCTGGCTGCAGAATGGCTGATTCACACTGCAGCAGGGTTTGGCTCTATATGAAGTGCAGTTCAGCTCTTTGTCTGGTAATGACATATTCAAGACCTGACTCCTCTTACCGAGCCAAGGCCACTTAACGAAAAATGGGCGACAAACGGACTGAAAACCAATCTCCGACATTGTAAGTTGCAATTAACTTGGCTGGTACTGTATTTGCGATTGCTAATCCAAAATAAGACACCTGTCCACCGGAGTTGGCGATTACATCGACACGCCACGCCGAGGACACGGCAAGACCGAGAGGAGACAAGCTCTGCAGCGACCTCTGAGCGCAGAACGACGAGGCAAACTGAAGTCGGGCTACCATCCACATCCACTAGATCTCAACCCAGAGTCTTCCGAAGAGTACGTACTCAAATACCATACCAGATAGCTTCTAATGAGGCGCAGCGACCAGTCTTCCCGAGTTGCGGACAGTTGCTGTGATGAACCGTCAATCAGCACAAAAGATGGCGCCAATGAGGGAACACAGTGGAATGCCCTCGAAGGTGCCGTTGAGCCGGAGGTACCGTCCAGCAGCACTGTGGCAAGTCGCTCCTCTCATACTGTCACAAGTAAGTATATTTGGCACTAGTGCTTTGATTTTCCTTTCTTGTTGATTTCCTTTCCTGTACATGCTTAGTATGACGCGGCGATGGTCTCGCTAACTGGTTGCAGGAACATCGCCCTGCAACCAGAGATATAGGTTGTTTGGTACCGAGCTGTCCATAGATAGCCCATCCGAGACACGTAAGTAGAAGAAGGATTTCGGTATGCCCTGCACGCTTACATGATCCGCTAACTTGTCCAGGACCGGTCTCGTCAGCCAACTTCGTCGGTAGTTTAGACGAAGACCCTCCCCTGTGGACGGAAGCTACTACCCAGTCTCCATACTATAGGGCAGTCTCTGCAGAATCTATTCTGTCGCCTCCGCGGTCTTCTGGCGGTGACAGTCACCGAAGCGGCAGTACACCAGGGACTGAAACTGAGGCTACCGACGATGTGGGTTTGCATATGGCGAATGTCTATTCGGTAGATGTTGTAGCAGCGTCCGCGGTGATAATCGTTCTTGAGGATGGTCTCTAACTAGTTTGTGGGAGCTAATTATCTTGTCGTGACGTTCTGCAGCCCTTGAAAGCTCTGCGGCCAACCAACGTAGTGGAAAAATGCTATGAAAATGCTAGGAGAGTCTCCATCCGCCTGAACTGATGCAGACCCTGCGGCATACACCTGAAATGTGTGCAAGTGAGCCCCGCTCTTAGGTACCGAGGCGGCCAACCAGGATCTAGGTCTGGTCGGCCATTATGGATAAAAAGGGCCACATATCCTCTGTCGAGTCCAGCACCGCAAACCGACGAAGCGAAGCTCCATTTACGAAAATGACACAGTTCGAAATCATACACTTGCCTCTGGACACCCCAGGCCTGAAAGTGGAAGCATCTCAGCAGCGGCCAAATCAGCCCCTCCTCAGCGGCGAGTACCCCGCACGACATGTGACGGAGGAGCAACTCGCAATGGTCAGAGACATTGTTAAAAAAAGCAGGGTTGTAAGGCACACCACTGTCTGTTTAAGATAAAGGAACTAATTAAAAAGAAACCGATGAAACTGCGACCAGATGCAACACTTGAGGTTAAAGTTAATCTTATTACCATACCGCGCGGGGACCGGTTGCGGACGCCTGCTAGGAACAGCACTGTATACGTTTCCCTGCACGACGGGTCACCAGGCGACAGGGTTGCAATAACGGAGCCAGATGAAAATGATAGTCCTGGGTCAGTGGAGGTGTCTGGGAAAACGCGGTATGAGGCCTGTACGAAGGGCACGGCATACACGCTAAGCGGAGGGATGTCTTTGGGTACGCCTCTGAAAGGCGGCAACTTCCCTGCAGAAATCACCATGATCATGGCTGTATTAGAGTACAAATAAGTATCATATACTGTCTCTATATGTTCACAAAAAATCAAGGGCAATACCATCGAGGCTCAAACCCTGCCAACCATCTTGACAAATGTTGTTGATATCGATATCGTTGAAAGGACTATAGTCTGGCGTAGGCTGGTTCCCCTCCGGGTTGGGCTGAAGGGTGTGATTCAAATTGTGGACGGCGCTCGGCCCTTGTGCACCGCTAGAGCTATCATTGAGAACATCTCCAGGCGCTGTAGAACTGTCCGTGCATGCCAGGTGGGACGGTTTCGGCATGGACAAAGTAGAAAATGTCTCGCGAGCGTCCTGTGCGTTGTCGACAGAGCTTGGTACGTCAATGCCATTGGAGATATGCGCATACGAAAGCGCAGGTAGGTGATCTCGCACGATAGACTCATAGCCGCCATCTGGGTACATGTGTACAGTTGGATGGTGTGGAAGTGTCGAGGGCGCAGGTGCACCGTTTGCGAAATCAAGGAAGCTCGTGCATGGAGCAGAGACGCTGGTTGAGGCTACAATGCCGTTGCCGTTGTCACCTCCATCCCTGGTTGATGGTGCGTCGGGACTTTCAGGGTGTTGCGTGGCGCAGTGAGCACTTCGGTCTCTGCTATCAAGCTGCGACTCCATCTCCGCTGGGCTGGATCCTGGTAACGCACTGCTTTCGAGATGTACTGCGGCGGTTTGCACCGGAACGGGACTTGAGTCATCATTATGAGAGCTCTGGGTGGTATCGATTGAACTAGGTCTCCGTCGTTTAGACGGTTCAATACGCTCTGAAGACCTGTCCCGTTTGGATCCGCTCTTTCGTCCAGAATGGGCCATTCTCAGCACGTCGTTGAGCTTTTGCTCGACGTTGTCCGTGAGAAGCCCGACTATCGTTTCGTCCTCGGTTGGTGTCAAAAGCTCTCCAAGACTTATGATTGAACATACTTCATGCCCAAGGCTTTCCCATCCGCTGACATCTAGGTTGGCACATAGAGCGCTGTAAGACTCGTCATCTCCGCAAAGGATGGAATACCGATGGCACAGTGCCACAGGATTGAGAAGGAAGACGTCCTCCGACAAGACTTTGCTGTTTCTGAGGCGATACGAGATGTATTTCAGCAGCCGCTGGATCGAAGACGCCAAGTTTTCAAGTAGGTTATCGAGGTCGTTCTCTTTCGCCCGAGAGAGTATCGAGAGTCGATAATTCTTGACGCAAAGGGCCATGAGAACGAGCTGAACAGCGTGGCCGAATTCTTCTCGGAGTTTGGTCAAAAGTTTAATTGCCCTCGCAATCGCTCTGGACCATTTTGCAGGTCCCTCTTTCACCCGTACCCATCCAAGCACCGACTGGTAACGTAGCAGGCAGCCGGCGGCCACCGTTAAAACTCCTTTCCTGGCCGTGGCATGTCGCATGCCTCTCTTTCCGGATTCGGAGGATTGCGTCCAGACGGTGAGTGCGCTTTCATTTCTTCTGGCCCAGTTCTCCCAGGTTGACAGCATGCACTGTCGAGACTCGGGGGTATCCATCGTCCAGTCTTCCTGTATGCAGGCCAACGAAGACTTCTGTGTCGCGTCGCCTTCGGTGAGACCGCCCAAAATGTCGATAAATCCTTCGACAAACCTGTCCAGCAATGGCCTAATGACGGTTGCCTCATCTCCAGTTGTAGTCGGCTCAGAACCACTTCTGAGGCCTACAGCACCCAAAGTCGCAGCTGGCTCGCAGGTGAGGTCGTGGGAGGTTCTGACCGTCCTGTCGCCGTCTACCACGTAGGTTCCGGGCTTGAACAGGGCGTGGCGCACATCGTCTTGAGGAGCACGTGGGCAGCATTGTTCTGCATCTATGGCGGCAAACAAGTAGGGACGGTTTGGATCGCCAAAGTGACCCTCAATGTGTAATGTTTCCTTCGCTGTGTGGATGCCACTCCGGCGGACAAAGACAACGGAAACGTTCACAGCGTCGCCTCGCTGAGTGACGGCTTGATGGACGAGGTCGTGCTCGACGACGTCCGAGCCAGATGCTAGCACTGAGGGCGGCAGTTGGTCCATTGGTGATGGTGAGAGTATTGCATTGCAAGTTCAGGTACAGCGGCGGGCAGCAACTGACTTACACGGATGCAGACCCCCCTGCTTAGCGTGTGCATGAGGACCGTATGCACACGCTAAGCAGGGGTCCCTGGCGGATGGGCTGGGTGTGCATGGGGCTGCGGCGGGGCCGTCGTGGCGGGCTTGGTGTCGACATGCCGCCCGCATGAGCTTTGTACGGGTGCCGCGCTTTCTTGATACGCCGCGAGACAAGAGAGCACGGAAGTGGGACTACGCTTCTGTAGAAAGTCAAGAACTGGCGTCTACGGTGCAACTCACTAACTGTTCCTCACTTTCATGCGTATGCACGGCAATATCCATGGTGTGATACTCTAACAGTTGGCATCTGAAACTTACGGCCGGTACGACGAGAGACCCGGAACCTCAATCCCGTATATGCGCGGTCATGGCAGCCTTGCCCTAGCTCGTTCTTAATACAAATACATGCCCATCTGAACCGACGACAGGCAGTAGGTAATTCTCACCGCTTTTTCGTCATGGACACCACCGTACCTCTGCGAGATTACGGCGCAGCCGTTTTTGTTTGCTTTGTGAGTGCTGCGCACGTTGTGTACAGCCTTTGCATTGGTTACACCACGCTGCGGCGGCATATGCCGCAGGCCATTCTGAGCATTTTGTACCTGATTATATCGGGTACCTTATGGAGTGTCTTTTTCAGCGTACGTCAAAGGCACGACGCTCAAGGGCTTGCGTACGCGCTATTTCAGGCAGCGCGGCTGTTCACTGCGCTCTTCGTCTGTGCTCGATTGGTATATACAAAATTCAAACGGGACTCAGATGGCTTTCCAGCTCAGCTAACGTTGTGTAGTTTAACATAGATACGAAAGTCTTTGACCCGACAACCGGCGGATTGAAGGCCCGGCATTACTTGGGCTTTCTTGTAACGGCCGCTCTGTTTATAACGGGCCTCTGTTACTTTGTTTTTGTCGACCGCTCCGAATGGATTTGGGTGTTTATCTCAGGGTCAGTCGCGACGCTAGCAGCTTATATCTTGCCACAGGCATGGAAAAAAGAGAGTCATCGACCAGTTGCGCTGTTACTAGTCGTGTCCATTGTCATATCGCTTGTCGTACTCGTCACAGGTTTGACCGTCGCAAACTGGCTTCACTATCCTGGTCAGTCAGGAGCCGTGTTACTAGTGCTATGTCCGCTAGGTTCTCCAAAACTCATGCAACATTATTTTGAAGTACAGGGCAGGAGGGTCGATCATGAGGTGGGTTACCTGAAAGACCAACTGGGAGCGCTGAAAGCCACGCAATCTCGTGAACCATTGTTCAGGGAAGACGAGATCGTCAGTCCCTTGCCAGAATGAGCGAATAGTCTATATTAGGTTCCATAATTTCGTACCCTAGCGATTCATGCTAGATATTTATTAGACAGAAGTTCCTATAATTTGGTTTCAGCAGCTTCCTTTCACTCAATGTCGAATGGCTACTATTTTCCGCCCTCGCTTATTAAAAATCATCATGGCCTTTCATTACCACGAAATCCAGCCAGCTTTCCTCTGCTGTCTTCATGTCGGCGTGTTTTTTGGACGAAGATGCAACATCGATGGTTGTGCTATGGTGCGAAGCGGTGTCGTGTTTTTTCAAGATTGGTGCAATAACTGCAAGAATGATGCCAGTTTATGGCAATATCTCGATGCTCCGAAGGGCTCGCTACAGGCCACTTGGACTTACTGGGACTTAAGGGCAATGATTGGCGATGAACAGCGCAGAAACTTTTGGGGGCCGGTTAATTTGGACGCATGCACAAGGGCCAGCGGCGGCGAGACTTCCAGTACGCAACGGGCTCATCAGAACTTGAATCGAAGCGCCACTGATACTGCGAAGTTCACATGGAAGCTAGATGCGGCGTGGTTTTTGCACTATGCTGTGATGCGCGGGCAATGCATTGGTGTAACCGACCAAGGGGGTCGTGAATCCGACCACGACGGTAATATATCGTGGCTAAACGGCCAAACCAGGAAAGAGTGTGTCAACACCCTTTTTAAGGTTTGTGAGAATTGCGCTCTGGCGAATACAATTTCCAGCATACAAGTGTTTGGATAAGTAATAAGCACAAAAGTGTCTAGATAGGGTTGTGCTAGAAAGCCAAACGATTTCACACTTTAATCAAGGATTTTGTTCGAAAGAAAAAGGTGGCCGGCAGGAAGGCGCGACGTCAAGCGGCAATTGGACTCCTCAGAAGTCACGGCTATATACAGGTCTCGAGTGGGTGGACATTCCAGTCACAGCGCAGGGGGGTGACTGCTGTAACTGGCAATAAGGTTACCGGTTATTGGAAGAAGACATGGAAGCTAGACACGGCTCGGCATTTACAAGCGGCTACCGCTGGGTAGCACATGAGAATACGTCGTGGCTCTGCAACGCAGAGGCTGGAATCAAAGCATTGGGCACTCTACATTTGTTGCAGCCTCCAAAGGCAATCACGGAGTTATATGTAGATAAACTGTCCTGGCTAGGCTCTCAACACCTTGTCACGTCTACTCTGTTTTCCTACCGTGTTTTTGCCATTATCAATCCGCGTCCAACACTACTGTAATCAATTCGCTATAGAAAGCGTAGAGACGCTCTGGTTCGTACTGGAGGCCGGAATCTTATCGTTGTGGTAAGGAAACAAACAACTTCCTCGACTGAAGACAACTACTTACAGAATAAGTTGAGCGCTGGATCATTGGTACCGATTGAACATACGACTTGGAAGGCAAATTAGTCGTTGGATCAAAAATGGTGCACAAAAACCCCAAAAGGACCGAATATCAAGCTCGAAGCCGCGAGTTATACCACGCAATCGCTCGTCAGTGAAGGACAAAGTGGATAGAAGACGTCCCAAAGCCGCAGCGAGCTGCATCTGTTGGTGCGATTGTCAAAAGATTTTCAATCTTTCCAACGGCAAAAGCAGGGAACGGTTTTGTCCTGTCTGCAATGTAGCCTGCCAGCTGCGGACCTTCGTTTGTGATGAAAGGAACTGTCAGGGATGCAAGGACTGCGAAGAAGGTTCAGCAGACCAAGTGGACAAGGGGGCCACTCATCTCAAAGCCGGACACTCCATGGTGAACGCCTCTCTTTTCTGGCTGTCGCATTACCGGGAATGCGCTCAAATTTGTTGGGAGGGTGATTTTAAAACGGGCACTGAAATGCAGCGAGCAATACCGAGTGTCTGGTGTTGAGAAATACCGGAAAGGTATACACCAAAGACTACAATTGCGTACAAAAACCAAGCCGCAGCCGCCACGCAAAGACCCGAAGCCATCAGACCCGGTCACGGTGCCAGACAAGCAAGAAACCACTCCCACTGCGATCGTTATAAACCAAAGTTTGTTAGAGGAAAAGGTTACAATCGCGAGGGATTGTGCAGCTTTTGCCCACCAGAACGATGGCTCCAACTGAAGAATGCTGCCTACTGGTACCACATGACATTTATACACGGCATCTGTGCGGCTACTAAAGCGCCGTTCGACGAACCACTTGAATGGAGGCGCAAAGATGGTAGCCCTACTTTATGTGAAGCCCTTTGTAGGCGCTGCGGAAAGTGGATTGCGCTAAGATGTATTAACACGAGTGTGAGGAGAAGAGAATGGTTCAGACATGCTCATGAGGTAAGTTTTATCGATGTACAGCCAGTCTTCATTAAAAGCAACCACTTACACCGCCATAGTGCCGGCTCACTCGATCACGGGAACGGGCCGCGCGAGTCGCGCCGCCAAAGCCAAGAAGCTGAAGGAGCCCCACCGCGTTCGTTGGACTCTGCACGGCTTTGGTGACTGTAAAAATATTCTGTACTAATTCGTTGAGTCCAGACTTGCGGTATTTGCGCGGAAGCATTGGCAAAACTGGCGAGGAGACGCCACAAACACTTAGCGATTCGTGCGTTTACTGCACGGCAAGCGGATAACCAACCCATGTACATTAGTACGATTTCTAGACTTTACACTTCTACAGTGTTGGTTTTTCTACATATACGCTATCCGAGAGAAGCACTGTAATCATTAAATATACATTCGTAAACATGTTGCACGGCTTGCTCATCGAAGCGTTGGCACCCGTCTCTTGGCCAACTCGCCTTGTGAGCCGCCATTCCAACCCCGCTTACTCTTTTGTGTATCACAGGCTGATTGCCCGGTATTCTCCTGCAGACTTCTTTGACGGATTTCTGCAGCTTGTATCAGCAAGATATCTCCGCTATCGGGGCAACTCTACGGTCATGTGTCTTATCGATCATGCCATGAGCCTTGGAATCATGCAAGAATACATAAAGGTGTGCATCCCGATATATGCGGCCACATCATTGATGTTGCCCATTACCACAAACCAAACCGCTGCTACGACAACAACGTAGCATGGATATGCAATCCTACTCCACCATTCCTTTGGGCGACGGCTGCGTAGCTGGGCGCCTCGTGCAGGATGGTGTTCAAACAGAAGTCGGGGTAAACATGAATGCCACTGTTTCTGGCGAGTTTTTCAAAGAAGACGGAGAGTGGTGCTGTCAACGTCGGAAGAACATTTCATGCAATATCTCCTTTTCTTTGCCGGGCTATATCGAAACTAAGAGGCTGCTGTTCTTCGCGCCAGGTGCTGGAGAGGTTGAAGTATGCGGATTTGCTGTGAGAGTCTCGGGGACGAATTCAACGCGCTTAGTACAGCTTAGCGCAAAGAGGGAATGCAAAGGCGAGCCGGAAAAGGTCCCTCTTGCTCCGAATCGGTTCGGGATGGTGCCAAGTGAGCACAAGTTTGACCGCCTGCAGTTCGAGAAGGCTACTCACGGCAACGGGGGGCATCCGTCGACGCAGGAGTACGCCCAACTTGTAGTAGAGCTGTTGGCGGATATTGGGGAGGGGCAATTTGTCAGAGTTGCGCACAGAATGACGGAGAGAATCATCGTTTTTGGCCGGAAACACGACCAAAAGAAGGTTTCGCTCAGCTCTATCGATGTCGGGTCGCTTACTGTTAGTGACAAGCCGCCAAACGAGGGCTTTAGGTTTCGATCTCGTGAAGTACGTCGAGACTATCATTTGGTTCTATACCGTCTAACAAGCGCGATTCAAGGAAATGCGAGACGACCTGGACGTTACCAACAAATTCTTCTTTGTACTGAGAGGGGGCAAGCTGTTTCAAAACTCGATAGAGTCTAAGCCTTGCAAAATTGTGGACCTCGGGACAGGCACTGGCATATGGGCTGCGGAGGTTGCTGCGGCTGTGTGAGTACGTCCCCATCGTGGAATTGCATCATACTAAATGTCAGAAAAGACCAGTGGCTGAAGTGCACGCTGTGGATCAAAACAAGTTGCAGCCAGACAAGTAAGGCATATCAGTCCGTAAAGGAACTGTGCGCTGACGGATTCCCAGCTTGCCTCGCAATGTTGTGATGCATTATGCCGACATTGGCCAGCCAAAGGATGAAGCAGGGTGGTCATCCATTCAATTCCATCAATTTCGCCTCGTGATGGAGTTGCGTTGACGGATTACTCAGCATCTGGCT
>JAMAJY010000076.1:0-33648 GCA_023628775.1 Lecanicillium sp. S3808
GACTATAGAATTATATAATTTATATTTAAAAAAGGATATATTATAATCTTTATAAATATCTTCTTTTATCTAATTATATAATTAAATTTAGTCTTAATATATATCTTTAAAAAATAAGATTTTAATTTTAATCTCTTTTTTAATTAAATATTATTATTAATATTAGAAAAATAGCTTTTTAAGATCTAATAAAATAATAATATTCTATAAATTCTATATATTAAAAAAGATAGAAAATAATAGATTAATACTTTTCTAATTAATTTAAAAAAGCTAAAATTATTAATTAAAATATCTATATATATATAATATTTAAGATTTATATATTTATTATAGGAAATTATAAATTATTTTAAGATTAAAGCTAAGGATATAATATTAGCCTAAAATAATCTAATTAATATATATAAGATCTACTAAATAATAGGATTCAAATAATAAATCTCTTAACTTCTATATTAGAAAGACTTTCTAAAAAGACCCTATATAATAATTTCTTTTAATCTATTTAAATTTAATAAAGCTTATAATTATAACTATTATTTATTTCTATTTATATATTATTATATAAATATTTAATATAATTATTTTCTATTAAGAAAAACTAATTTATTGAAGATATTTAATATTTTTATAAATCTTATTTAAATTAAATATAAAATTATAATTAATAAATTCCTTAATAATAATAAAAAATTATAATAATCATAATTAAAATAATTATCTAAATATAAGGGATTATCTTTAATAAATTATTATCTTAGTATTATTATTAAAATAGCTATTCTAAATATTCTAGAAGAATAATAATTATAAAAATAAGATATTTTTAAATTTAATTAGGATTATTAAAAAATTTCTAGAATTAGATTATAGATATTATTATCTATATTCTTAATTAATTAATTTAGAGATTAAAAGAATAAAAGGCTCTAATTTAGATCTTTAATAAATAGCTAAAAAAGAATTAGCCTAAATAAAATTATTTTAATAAAAATTAGAAAATTAATCTTTATTATATTAAAGCCTTTAGATATAAGATATTTATTATAATTTAAAAGACTATATTTAAAAAAAATTAAAAGCTTAAAAAATAGATATATATTAATTATTTAATATAATATATTTTCTTAATCTAATATTTAATCTAGATATTATTATTAAAAAAAATACTTTTTTTAATTTAAATTATATAATTTTTAATAAAAGTAAATTTTTTAAAAATTAAAGTATTAAGAAAATTAATAAATAAAAAATATTAGAATTTATAATTCTTATAATATAATTATAGATTTAATCTAATAATAATTATTAGCTAAAGCTAATAATAAGCTAATCTAGATAAATTAGCCTTAGCCTTAATATAAGCCTAAGGCTTAGAAAAATATTAATTTTAAAAAAAGATAAAATTTATCTATATTATAATCTATATCTTTAATAATAGATAATCTTATTAAGAATATTATAATATTATTTATTAAAGCTAATTAGGTCTTAAAAAAGAAAAAGAATATTAAAATTTTATTAATTATTATAATTAATAATATTATCTATTTATTATATTATTTAAGATTATCTTCTTTATTAGCTTTTTATTAAATTATAAAAAATTATATAATAATCTTAAATTAATAAAAAGATATAATTTAAAAAATAGAAAAAATAGAAGAATAGGATATTATTAGAGTTATTAAATAAATAAAGATTAAAAATAATTTCTTAATCTTTATTAGATATATATATATAAATTTAATAAAGCTAGGAATTTAATCTAATATAAGGCTTAATTATATATATAAGGAGATTAATAATTAAAAAACTAATTTAATATAACTATTGTAATATTTATAATAAGGATTTTCTATTTATTTATAATATTAATTATATTCTTTAATTTAGAGGCTTATTAATATAATATAATAAATATCTTCTTATATATTTAAATTAATATAAAAATATATATATATTTATTTCTAAGCTTTAAAAAATAAGAATATATTTAGAAGCTTTAAAAGATATTATATAATCTAAGAAGATTATTATTTCTATAATATTATAAGTTAATTATCTTTTTTAAAAGGCTTAGATTTAAATATTATTTTAAAGATTTATATATTATTATAAATAATAGAATTATTATCTTCTTTTATATAAATAATCTTATTATTTTTTATCTAAAATAGGCTAAAAAGAAATATAATAAAATTCATTAATTAATAATATTAAATTATTATATAAAAAATCTAGATAAATTAGCCTAGTTTCTAGGAATTTAGATTATATAAGATTATATGAATTATAAGCTTTAGCTTTTATAAAAATTATATATAAAAAGCCTATTAATTAAATATTATTATATTAATTAAAAGGCTCTAAAATATCTAATTCTAATTAATTAACTTACTCCTAATTAGGAAAATATTATAGAGAATTAGATTAAATTATATTAATTAATTATTAACTCTTTTATATATTTAATATAGATAATTAGATATTATATATATTATTTTATAATTCTTATAATTTCTTTATAATCTAAATATATATTATATTAATATTATATTTAATTATATTATATTTTTAGCTATAATAACTAATATAGTTATTTAATTTAATAAGGCTAATATAAGCCTTATAATTATAAATAATATATTATATAAAGATAATCTTAAAATAAAATAAAATAATTAAGATTATCTTATTAAATTATTTAAGAATATTATCTTTTTTAAAACTAGAAAATAAGATATAATTATAATCTTCTTAATAAAAATAGAACTTCTATTTATATTCTAATTAATTAAAAAAGTTATTATATTTGAAAAACTCTATAAAAAGTTAAACTTTATAATAGAAAATAATCTAATTATAATTATCTATAATAATTAATAAATCCTATATTTATTAATATCTAAAATCCTTAAATTAATAACTAAATTATATTATATTAATATCTATAATTATTAGCTTTATTAGGAGATATAAAAAAATATAATTTAGATTAAATAGATATTATTAGAAAAGATAATTATAGATAATCTAATAAAGCCCCTTATAGAATAAAAATTCCTTATTTTTAGAAATTAATTAAGCCTTATAATAATATCTCTATTATATATTATAAAAACTATACTAATAAAGCCTATAGTTAATAATAAGAGTATAACTAATATTTAAGCTAATTAGGCTAGTTTTAGCCTCTTTTTAAATATATATATATATATATAAAAGCTATTAATTAATATTAGTTATAATAATTAAGGCTAGCTATATAGCTATTACTCCTCTAAATAATAATATTATTATTCTTATTATTAAGATTATTAAATAGTCTTATATATTATTTTATTTAGTTAATTATTATCTTAAATTCTTTAAAAATATTATAATAAAATAATTAAATAATATTTATTAAAGATAGATAATTTATCTAAGACTAAATTATCTATTAGATTATAACAATATTTATTAAATTATTTAAGAATAAGCTAGGATATAATAACTAAATAATTAAGAATATAATCCCCTAATAATCTTTTATAAGGCCCTAGGAGATAGATAAAAATTAACTAATCTAGTTAATATAGATTCTTTTAAGATTATAGCCCTTAAAATTTTATTAATTATATCTTTTATTTCTTCTTTAATATTTAATATTTATTAGATAATTCTTATAAATAACTTTAATAAAAATAATTAACTAAATAAAAAAAGATTATAATTTAATTTCTTAAGCCTATAATAAAGGCTTTATTTTTTTTTATTTTTATTAATTTTCTTTATTAATTCTATTTTATATATTATAAATAGATTAATAAATATAATCCTATTATTTTTATAATATTAAAATATTAAAAAAATCCTAAAGCCCTAATTAATTAATTAATTTATATAATAAGATTAATTAGAATTTTTCTTCTTTTTTATTAATTTTAATAATTAATTAGATTATTAATTATATCCTTATCTTAAGTCTAGGGGGGTATATTAAATATTATAGGGATATTATAGTTATTATATAAAGACTATAAGCGGAAGATTTTTATAATAGAACTAAATAGTATTATAATATATTTTCCTAGTAATTATTATATTATAGAATCTATATCTCCCTTAAGAGAGGGGGTTTAGGGGGACCCAATTCTTAATTAGTTAATTAATATATATGCCTTAATTCGACCCTATAGGACTCGTGGCTCAAGAGTAACAGTACACACGAACAGGGACCCACTCCCTCATAGTTGGTGGCAGAGACTTGGGAAGCGAAGGTCATTATATAATAGGCCGATGCTGACTAAGTCAACTCGGGTCTACTTCGGATAAACCTAGTGACCGAGTCGTTGTCGATCATGTGATGAGTAGGAGGACAAAAGGCGCGATAGTGTCGGGCCCCGAGAAGGGACCGACAAGTTCAAGTCTATATATCAGAGAGTAACCTAATATATCCCTATTCGGCCCCTATCTAGTCTCATTCTGGCTAGGGTTAATAGATAATCTATCTAAACAAACTTCTTTATTATTAGGCAAGATATTAAAAGATATTAAAAAAGCTAATTTCTTAAAGGGAAGATATTTCTATAGATAGTATATATTCTTTATTACTAATTATAGTACTATAGCTACTAAATTCGCTATTATTTTAGCTAATTTAGTTAATTAAAGAGATCTATTATAGAAATTAGGGATTAAAGGGAAAGAAGAAAAAGGGATTACTAAGAGACTAGTTAGCTAATTAGCTAACTAGCTAGCTATAAGGGCTTAATTAAAGGAATAGTATATTAAATTTAATTATTAATTATTAATAGCTTAATCATAGGCGCGAAATTAATAATTTAGTTAATTAGTTAGTAATAGAATATATTATAATTTATAATCTTCTCATTAAGTTACCTGGTTAAGTAATTAAAAATAACCTAGAATTTAGGTTTGGGATACCTGGGGTTTAAATTCTATTATATTAAGGGGTATATAAAAAGAAATAGCAATTACCATCACTTATTATGGTAAAGAAAGCTATTTTATCAGATAATGATTCTTGTCTCTAAGATTGACTAGCTAAAGGTCGGAAGTGGCCTATAGCCACAGGTGACTGCACACGGCCACATGTATTATAAATATTATACTATCCTTCCCCGTATAAAATATAACAGGGCCCTATTTATATAGTGTTTTATTATAATATCCTATTAGCATGCTTTTGGCATACAGGACAGAAAATATAATAGGAGGGAAGGCTTTTTTATTTTTAATATAAAAGAGCGAAAGTAACCTATACTGGCTAGGTATTATAATCGTCACCGCATTTGTCCTTTTCATTATCGGAGCAGCCATATTATGCAGGGCGTCGTCGTCAAGAACCGCCCCGCGTGGCGTTCAGCTGGTTGAAGGGCACCTTTGCTTTTGAACTTAGTAAGTAAAGTTTTCCTCGGGTCCGAGAGGCATATTTTCTCGCAACTATTCTTTCTGCCCGATTTACTCCATATTCAGTTACCAACTAACTTGGTCGCTGCCTCTGTGTCGTCTTCTATACTAGAAAGAAGTAGCAGTGCATGGTGGTCGCATTATACCTGACATAAACTGAACGCCGCTGCCCATGATGTCCACTTCGACGTGTTGCCCTGTCTCAGAATTTTGTAGCGACAAGATAACATCAATAATACACTCTCTTCCCAACTGCAAGCCTTGGCGCACTTTGATTCTGCATTGGCCACGATCCGCATCAAGATACCCGTTGTCAAAAAGGTACTTGGCTAATGGTCCTGCTGCACTGCCAGTTGCTGGGTCCTCGCGGGGCATTCCCGGGCTGAAAAACCTCGCTTGGTACTGGTTCTTCTCGCCCTCAGAATCTTTGGCAAAGAGATAGATTCCGTAAGCCTTATCGTCAACTAGGGCTAACTGCTGCAGCATCTTATCTCGCTCAACTATCGCAGCGTTGAGTGCCCTGACCGACGTCATCGGTACCAGCAGATGCCTAGTGGTAGATGTTGACATTACCTGAGGTACTAGGGAAGCTGAACCCTGCGAGGAGAGCCCAATTTCCGTACTAGACAGGCCGACACTCTCGGCCAATGCCCTGATATCCGGATGTTGGTTGTGCGCCTGAGGAGGAGCTTGTCGCAGCACCACTACGAACTCGGCATCGCCGCCATCGCTCGCTTTCTTGAGTATTGTAACAGCACTGATTTTACCCCCTAACTCTTGCTGAAATTCGAATTCCTGCGTCCCATCTGTATGCTCCTTTATGGGCTTGTTAAAGGCGAGCTTGCCGGCGTACGCTAGGTACCACCACACTCCCAAGATGTTATGTCCAGCTCCAAACACTTCTTTTCCGTCTGGAAGAAAAGACCGGAGACTGATGTCAATGTTTGCGTACTTGGATTTGGAGAAGAAGGTGGTTTCGGAGAGGTTGAGCTGCCGCGCGATGAGCTTCATCTGTGTCAGAGTCAAATTGGCCGTGGTGTTGTCAACAATGGGAAGAGGATTCCCTTTGTATGAAATTTTCGAGAAAACATCAACTATCGCCAAGGAGAGAGACTCAAATTTAGCCATTGTTGCTTATGAGGTGCGGAGAATGATTCGCAGTGCAACGATCTCGGCTCCCTAAATTTCAGATGGGCTACGTGTTAAAAGCCCACAATTTCGAGACGAACCTTTCTAGTCTAAACTCAATTCTGTGACTGGAGCCATTGTTGCAGTTTTTGTATCCTCCTAGGTTTGTTCGATTGCGTTGGCAAGCCTGTACTTGACAGCGGTGGTGCTGACGAAAGCTGAACTCGTATTTCGCGATGACAAATGACGCGAGCTGAAAAGGGAACTTCGGGAAGGATTTGTTCCTCTACAGTCTTAATGTGAGCTGTGCCGGCAGCGCTAGAGTGAATTATGGACCATTGTCGTCCAGGGCTGAACTTCGTATACGGAAGCCGGATACGGGCAATATCTGCCGACTTAGGGTTGTATAGCGGAGGAAATTGCGCTATAAAGCTGATTATGCGTTTAGCAAAAATAAAGTTCAGCAATGGCCGCGACTTTTCTTCTTCGATGTTGAAAGTGTCGGGCAGGCATAGCTTTCTTTGTATTCGTTTCATTCTCTTCCTCCAGGTTAGTGCTTGGGAAATTTGGCTCCACTCAATTTGCTACCGGCGCGTTTAGAAGCATGCCTGAGTCATTCTAGCCAGGGTAGACCACTGCTGCCATGCTTGGAGAGCCCGGCCGACAGTCGTCGAATGGCGTTTACTACCGATACAATGTCTCGTATCGATCGAACATAGATAGCTGCGAAAAGCCCTTTGATGTCATTATGTTCTGCCACAGCATGTACGGCATGAAACCAAAGAAAGCCTTTGCGAATATGTATATAAAGAGAACATTCCTCTTCCCCATAACATTTGCTTTCTATTGATTTCTCAACATTGCTACAGAGAAAATGCGTTTGTCAAGTCTAAGCATATATCTGCCAGCCAGTCTGGGCAGGAAAGATAGAGGAGTATCTGCTTGATTATAGGAGAAGGAATTATTTTATTATTTAGCTAATCTCTATGACAGGACAAGCGAAGTAACATAGATAGCAGCCTGCGACCATTAGCAGAAGCGGAATATCGGCTAGCCGCTTGCATGAAAGTCTGGAAACGGCACTTGCGATCATTTCCCCACAAAGATCTGCAAAGGTCCAGAGGTTTACTACGCCTAGCGAAATCTCCCGTGATTCATTGGACGCAATAAAGTATACATTTGCGCCGCGTGGAGTAGCGCACGTACACCGCCGCTAGTAGTAGTGTCATTTATTTTAATGCGGAATGTCGGCTAAACTCTCTGGGTTTCCTAAACTATAGTATAAGTTCGGTCCGAGCTCCCTTTAATATATAAGGGACTTACACTTTTTGGCTAAATATAAAGGCCTAGACTTTTGCCGAAACTGGCCGCCTTCCCCTGCCGCTAGTAGTAATGTCATTTACTTTGATGCGGAATATCGGCTGGACTCTCCGGATTTCCTGAACTATGGTATACATTCGGTCCGACCTCCCTTCAATATGTAAGGGGCTTGTGCTCATCGGCTAATACACAGGCCTAGAACTTTGCCGAAACTGGTCGCCTTCCCCTCCAATGTAACATCATGGCGGGGAGTACGACCTGATTGTCGTCAATGTCGGGAAGATGGTTTTAACCGGTAAATTGGTGGGCAAAACGGATAAACTGCAAAATATGAAAGAATGTACTGCATATATAAATTGGCATCTATTGCACCGTGGTGGTAAACTAGACTAACAAGATTGCAAGCGCTTAGTTTTCCGTCCCATTCGCATTTACCTTTGTTTCATTTAAAAAATCAAAAATGATTGGAACTAAGCTAGTTATTCTTACTTTGACCCTAGGCTTGGCGTCAGCCAGCCCATTCAACTGGACATCTCCCGATGAGACCCATGAGCTAGTTGAAAGACAGTCGACTCCAAGCTCGACAGGTTACCATAATGGGTACTTTTATTCCTGGTGGACTGATGGAGCCTCTCCTGTGACATATCAGAATGGCGCTGGTGGCTCTTATAACGTAGACTGGCAGTCCGGGGGCAATTTCGTTGGAGGAAAAGGTTGGAACCCAGGCTCCGCACGGTAAGTGCTGAATTACTACGTTTTCCGTCCGTGTTAACGCGAGATCTGACGTACCTCAGAACGGTTTCATATTCTGGAAGCTGGAACCCCGTCAACAACGGCAACTCGGTGAGTTGAAAACCCCACAAGTCAAAAGCAACATGATTCCTGACAGGCGTCGCTAGTATCTGGCCGTCTACGGCTGGACGCGGAATCCACTGGTTGAGTACTACATTGTCGACGCATTTGGGGAGTACAATCCAGGCTCAGCCGGAACATACAAGGGCCAGGTCCAAAGCGATGGGGGTACTTACAACATCTACCAAAGCACTCGGTACAATGCTCCCTCGATTGACGGTATCCAAACATTCAACCAGTATTGGGCTATCCGAACTTCCAGGCGCATTGGAGGCACAGTCACTACTGGAAACTTCTTCAAGGCATGGGCAAATGTGGGCATGAACCTCGGTACTCATGACTACATGATCGTTGCTACTGAGGGCTACAGGAGCGCTGGCTCCGCTCGTATAACGGTCAATTCACCGCCCTAGACAGGGCTCTGCTTTGCGGTTTAGTGGTCTACGATGGTTTATGCCGACTTCATGGTGTATGCTATCTACGATCAATAGTTATCCATAGGTTGATATCTTTTACTCGTGGCCCTGCGTCTCCGTAGCACCCTGTTTACTCGTGTGGACTGTGACACATTGGTCTTTGGTCATCATTGCTGCATCAAGGAGCGCCAATAATCACAGTTTGGACCGAAGCATGTGCTGCTCAGACTGATACATAAGCATCCGGGCCATGTAGCAAATAACTTACTAGTGCATATTGTAAGGTTTGACTCTTAGACCAAGACCGCAAACTATGAACAGCGCCATAGAACTATGGGCAGAGATGGCACCCTAAGCGAAGGCTTCCTAAGGGCCTAACCTCCGCGCGGAGGGAAATTGGCCAGGCGTATACCTAAGGGGAGGTATCCAAGTGGCAGCTTGGCGACTGACAGTAGCAAAGAAACTAGGACTCTGAGTTTTTCACGGTATTTATTTTCAACTATATTGCTAAACTGGCTGAGCCTAGCACCAATTTTCTCCTCACAAGTGGCGGTTGATGAAGCTCACGGCTTGTTGCCCATATATCTGGACATACTGCTGGTGGTGTTGAGCGTCGTTTCCAGTGCAGCAGTATGGGTCTTGCCAATCACAGTAGGACTGGACCTTGCTGCCATTCGGACAGACAAAACTTGATGGCCGTGCATTGAACTGTGGATTTGGCGTGATATCTCGTTAGTCAATCGCATCGCACACCGCGTAATAGTCTTGACAGCCAGTTGTTGTATGGAAAACTAGGTTGACTTACCCCGCCTGCTGCACATGTGCCCACATTATAAAACGCTCCTGCCTTAAACCGGGGATCGCCCATAAATATGGCGGCCTTGATTTGCGCTACTGCCCCCGGGGAGGTTGGGACTGCAGGGTTGGAGATTCCTGCGCCAGGGTCCCCACCACCACAGAGTGCATTGTCCATAATCTGACCTCCCTGATGTAAGAAGACATGTTAGTATATTCTCAGTCTCACGGGCGGGAGTCATACCTGTGAGTATCCAACCAGAATGAAGCGCGTACTAGGGCAGCGCTGGTGAAACGAATTCACCGCCGCAGACACCGCATTGGTCCCTTGCCTCACGGACTCGCCATATTCAATACCGCCACAAGAATCCTGGCCTCCACATGCTGGATACACTATTGCTTCTGCAGTGGTCCCCGGATGGGCGCGCTGGATCATCTGTATAAGTGCACCAGAAGATCCATATCCAGGTGCCACAGTAGTTTCACGGGCCCCGAAGACGTGAATATCAGGGCACTGCTGGGTCTGGGCGACAGAGCCAAAGGCTAAAAGTAAAGTCCCTGCTGTGTGCATTTTCTTCGCAGGCTGGGTTAGAGAGTTTGTAGACGGTGTTTGCTTGTAAGATCTAGCATGAGCAGTGCGAGTTCCATAGCACGCTGTCCTTTAAGCAGAAGACTCATTTATAATGGTAATGAGCTCATACTAGACGCAATGTTGTATGGTTGAGCGGGCCGATTCTCCGACGGCTGAACGGAAGGTGTGATCGCACCCGTTGCACCTACATAGCAGACGCCTGATATCGGCCCTTCTTTTCTCGGCTGACCCTATTAAAGACTACTTTATCGCTTATCAGGTGAACAAATGTCGCTTCATATGCCGATGAGTTGTTTCAATCTGGTTCGTCGTCTGCTCCAAGGAACCTGTCGATCACTAACCTTACGCCGACAAGGGAGTGGAGTCTAATGGTAGCTAGCTATGTAAAAAGGCACGCTTGTCCGAACTTTGAGTTTTCTAACTGCTGCAAATTACCACAGGACAGTATTTAACAATTCGAAATGAAAAGCCTCAGCCTGCTACGTGCCATCATCTTCTTCATTGTATGGGAATATCAGATGGTGACAGAGGCAGCCAAGTTCCTCTGTTAGTGTACTGATGCAGTTCGGCATGGTATGATGAGAGTGTGATGGGCTAACATATTTTCAGGGCTTCGATCCAATGAGGCAGGTGCTGAGTTTGGCTCAAATATACAGGTAAACTGGGCACAGACTACATTTGGCCCAATGCGTCCGCCATCGCGACGCTGCGCAGTGCGGGAATGAATATCTTCCGAGTCCCATTCCTTATGGAAAGGGTGATACCGAATGCTATGACTGGTGAACCGGATGCTGCATACTTGGCGGGTCTCAAATCAGTTAGTTCCCCCTGATTTCTGGTGTACACCCGCCGGCTAACCGCTTCGGCCATAGCAACAATCACAAACTCCGGCGCTTATGCTGTTATTGATCCTCAAAACTACGGCAGGTAGTAAGTCTGTAAAATTTGTCCTACTATCCTAACGTACTAGGCATTACAGCTATGGACAAGTAATTAACCCTACCTCGGACTTTGGCTCCTTTGGAAAATCTTGACAACCGAATTGAGGTCCAACGCGAATGTCATTTTCGATACAAGTAAGGAGTCTCTTACAACTTCTCGGGCTTAAAGTAGCACAAACCCACCCGGAATAGATAATGAGTATCATGGCATGGATTAGTAACTAGTCCTGAACTTGAACCAGGCGGCTATAAATGGTATCCGTGCGGCCGGTGCCACATCGCAGTACATCTTCGTGGAAGGCAATTCATGGTTCGGTGCATGGACATGGCCTTCGATAAATGACAACCTCAAGGCGCTGAAATACCCTCAAGGCAAAATCATATACGAGATACATCAATATCTCGACTTTGAAGGCTCGGCAAATCAGCCGTGTGTGTCAGTTCAACAGTAGGTCAAGAGCGCGTCCAAGCAGCTACCCCGTGGCTCAAATCAAATAAAAAGCGTGGCTTTCTCGGTGATTTTGTAGGCGGCCCAAACTATTAGCTTGAGCTGCCATGACCAGCATGCTGAACTATATGCAGCAAATTACTAATCTTTGGCTTGGTGCGACGTGGCGGGCCTCCGAGCGTTGTGGGGGGCCCTAACATTTATAGCATGGAGCCGCCCAACGAGGTTGGTTATGTCAACTACATTGGACTTTTGCAGAAAGAGTTTAACTTAATAAAATTCCGGCATATCTATTTGTTTTGTACTATAAAACTATCAAAAAACGCATTAGTATTGTCTAGGCGTGCTCCAACCATACCTCGACTATAGCTATCGTCAGTCACAGAAATCTTTGCCTCCGCCATGTCTTCCAAGTAAACAGCTATCTTCGATCCAATGGCCCGCACCCTGATGAGATACTGTCGGAAAGACGTCGCTTCTACTGCAGCACTCTGGAGCTCAGTCCAGCTTTTGCCATCGGCTCGCCCAAGAATGAGCTTCCCATCGGCGCCGATGCCAGTGTAATAGCCTTCAAAGGCATTGGGCCCAGGTGCGAGGTTGGATGAACGGAACAGCAGGCCGGCATTCTTGGAATCAGACTTGGCCAGGAATACGGTTGCATCGAGGCTAAAGTTTGCAAACTGAGTGTTCATGGTTGCCTTTGCGCTTTCGCTCCCGGTGCTAACCAGAACGTTGCTGGAGGCTGAGAAGGAGCCGTCATGGGCAGTCCAGCGAGCCATCTGTCGCTCAAACCCGTCGTACACTAAAGACGAGACGGAAATGCCTCCTACAGAGGCTGCCTTTTGATAGGCGCGGACGCCGACTTTGCCCTGGCGGTATGTAGCGTCTTTCACGGTGGTAAGAGGCCGGGTCATGTCATTGACGTAAACGCTAATCAAATCACCAGTCATTCGCACCTTAACCACAGCAAACGAGGAAACAGAGGCTGATACAAATTTAAGCTGGTTCCAGTTCTTGTCTGCGCGGCCTATGACGATACCCCCGGCTGCCTTATCGACACCAACATAGTATCCGCGATAGTTGTCGGCGCCCACGCCGGCATCAGAGGCGCGGAAGATGCAGCCAATGTTGCCGCTTGTCTTGTCTTTGCTCTCGAATAGAATGTCCATTGTCATGGTGAAGTCATTGTAGGTCGTATCAATCAAGGCCTTCCCACCATCGGACACCTTAGCCGCGATGCGCCCATGCTTGATGCTGTAATCACCATCAATGACGGTCCAGCCGCTCAAGTTATATTTGCCAAGTTCCATATTCCCAATCACTCCAGTGCATGCATAAGCAAATGCTCGAAGGCCCGAGCAATCACTATTGGCGCTAGGATTCCACGCCACCACATCGATCTCGGCAATGCCATACTTGCTTGCAATGCCGACGCAAGTCTCGCCGGGCTGGACGAGATGGAAGCTGTTGCAGTTTCGAGTAATTTCAGGCTGAGTTGGCCGTGGTGTCTCAACGCCTGCAGGATATGTTAGACATACAATAGACTCCTCGAGGATAAAGAGTAGACTGGCTTACGAACCATTTGTCGGCCCAACCGGTGTTGTCGTCGGTGATGAGGTTGGCCGGCTAGTCGTTGTTGTAGCTTTGACTTCAACGCAGTATGATCGTCCAGTCTTGAAATTGCCGCAGTCGAGAGTGATGGAAGGGTTCTGCGCCAGTCCAGTCAGGCTGAATGTCAGAGCACAAGACCAAGTTGTTTACCTACCCATTTCACAAAGTCGCTCATGCTAATTCCGAAAATCTTGGGTACGTCAACACAGCTGTCGCTACCATCGCTGTCATACCACCAAGTACAGTCCTTGGCAGTGTTCTCGTCAAAGGGAAGGCGAGGTTTCTCGCCTCGGCTTTGAAGTCCCGCCGCGTTGGCCAAGCCCCCAGTGAAAGCGAGAACGGCAGTGACCAGTGTCGAATACATTTCTAGTATATGAGGTTGACGGAATTTACAAACCACTCTTAATCCAGGTGCCCCTTCGCTCAAGTCGAGTCAGGTATGCCACTGCTAGAGCGTCTATTTGTAGCTGCCTGCATTTGGTGGCAATGCAAAGAAGGATACACCGCGCCTACTACAAAACTAATGCTCTAAACCGCTCTCGCCAAGCTGCAAATATCCATTTGAATGAATCAGGGTAGAAGGGCCTCGGTAAACAGATTCGGCTTTCCGACTCTATTTTAAGCCTAAGCTATGGTACACGCCATGCAGCTATAACAGCGGAGCCCGCAATCTCCGCAAAGAGCGAACACTGCAGTCACACATGACTGTGTGCATTATTAGCGATCTGGAGTTTTGCCTGATTGGGCGTTAGTAAGGTTGTATTAGTATATCTTCTATAAGAAAATTTGCTTTTCGGTGGAATAAATAATATCAAAAAGCTGAAGGCTATTACTATTTTCTTAAGCCTATACTTTATAAAAGCCGGCCTAATAAAGCTATAATAATCACTAGTCTAGTCCTGAGCTAAGAAGATAAATATTATAAGCCAGAGATAGGAAAAGACTAGATTAACTGGCTATAAATATCTGCCGTATATATTAAAGATTGGAAGAATTATGCCAAATATCCAGAGGCAAGAATGGGAACTTGAGCATGGCATGGGATATGCTAGTAGTAAAACGTTGGAACTATTGTTTGCGCCACTACTCGGCAAGGGCCTGTAATGGTGAGGAGATTCTCGGGGACTGCCTGATAAGGGTAAGTACTTAGCTAGGCCCCGTTTATCCGTGTCTTGGCGATATGCAAGTCGTATGAATGAAATATCACAAAAGCCTCGTGGGCGAGTTCTGAACCTGCATTGGCTTGTCGAGCAGTCTCTGAATACTACTCCCGTCCGGCGCTCCTTCGGTATCACAAGGCGGATGTATAGCGCAGTAGAATATGCATAACTCACATGTGAGACGACGCATAGCAGGGTTGACCCATCCCGCGGTGTACTAGTTCATTCCGACATTGAGAAGAGAGTCAATGATAAATTCAAATGGAAAGTTAATGATACAAGCTGGCAGGTCACTCCTCTGAGGAAGCAGTGTACCGTGTGCATATAGCGACGCCATGGCCCTCAATGTTGAGCAAGCTGTTCCGAACATTCCCTTACACTCCCACATATAACCAAGTAATTTAATGGCTGCAACCCATGTACCGCTAAAGCGCTCCAACTTCCATGTTCTCAGCCTCGTTTCCTTTCGACAACTTTGGCCGAACCCGGTGGACCATGCATACCTTGGCGATTCCCATATCCATAGACCTTCACTATAAATACTAGGCAAACTGTCCATAACCTGTAAAGGAATAAATGAATTCTGCATCATTCCTTTTTTATTTTAGAAAATGTGGCGCTCAATACTCCTTATAGCTTTCCTCTTGGCCCTTTGCCTTGTGGAGGTATCTTCGGCGTCTAACTATCACGGACCGCCGCGCCGGCAGAATGGGACAGATGAGGTTCCAGCTAGGCTATCTGAATCCAGCGGTTATGACCTGGAGCGGGCAAGAAAGATTGTTGCTCAAGCGACCAAAGAAGCAGCCGAGCGCAACAAAGCGCGTGTCTTAAACCCGGCTCGCAATAAGTATCGGCTAGATCCTAGAACCAAGGACTTTGGGGCCGGAAGGATAAACCGATACGCCTACAATGATGTAACACCTCTTCTCAACATTACTGAGGAAATTCGGAATGCTGCTGCCCTCGTAGCAGAAGCATATGCTTTCGAGAGCTACGAAAATGGGACTGGTCTCGTCAACCCTTCTAGGCGTTCCAAGCGTGCTGTCAAGGGCAAGTGGTGGATGGGTCATCTTGACCACGGCGGCGGCTGGCCATGGGGCAACAATCCGTCGGACTTCAAGGTATGACGAAAGCCTAACACAAAAGGTGGACCAGAAACTAAGCCGAGGTTCAGGTCTTTCGCAACGTACAGGACTATGGTGCTGTGGGCAACGGAATAGCAGTAAGTGTTACTTGATTTTGAGGCTGTATGTGATTAATAACCTAGAAAGGATGACACCAAAGCCATCATTAGGGCTGTTGAGGCTGGTAAGGCTTGTGGCCCGGGATGCTACAGTTCAACCACCAAAGGCGCCATCATCTACTTTCCGCCGGGCGATTACCTTGTTAGCAGCACAATTGAGACGTATTACGGCACTCAATTCATTGGCGATGTATGTCTTCTCAATGTTATCCAAGGCTAAACATAATAACTGACAATTTCTGTAACCAGGCCATTGACAAGCCAGCAATCATTGCCGCACCGGAATTTGTCGGACTGGGAGTCATTAGCACCAACCATTACGTTGAGAATGGTGGAACTGGGTCAGACGGGAATGCCAAACAGTGGTTCATCAACACCGTGAGTAAAACTGGTAATGCGAAACGTTATCGTTTCTAACATGCACATAGGCAAACTTTTACCGGCAAATCCGAAACTTCAGAATTGACATAACCCGAACAAAGGAAGATGCATATGTTGCGGGATTGCACTACCAAGTCGCACAAGCCACCAGTCTGCAGTTTGTCGACTTTGTCGCAAGTAAGTCATCTTCAACCACTCAGCAAGCCATCTTTAGCGAAAACGGAAGTGGTGGTTTTATGAGTGATTTAACCTTTGAAGGCGGTGCCTATGGCATCTATGGAGGAACACAGCAATTTACCAGCCAACGGCTGACCTTTCGCAATGTTCGTACAGCTGTGCAACTCATCTGGGACTGGGGCTGGGCCTGGAAGAGCATCCGCATAGAGGACTGTGATGTTGGCTTCAAGCTGATTGGCGAGAATGAGAACCATAATACCGGATCCGTCATGGTTGTCGATTCCATCTTCTCGTCCGTTGGAACTGCATTCCTCACATACCCGTATAATGGGATAAAGGGGGACGCTACAACGGGAATAACTCTGGATAATGTCAAATTTGAAAGCGTCAAGAATCGTGTGTGGGACGGTAAAAAGCAATATATTGATGGCCCCGAAGACACCATTAATACCTGGGTTCAGGGCCGAATCTACTCGGGCACCGAGCAACGGGAAGCTCTTGCTGTGAACTTTCCGACTACACGCGACAAAACGCTTGTTGGAAACGAGAGAGATGGACTACAAAAACAACCGTTTTTTGAGAAGCCGAAGCCTCAGTACCAAGAGTATCAGCCCTCTGCGTTTATCCATATGCGCAAGTCTTGTAAGGGAGACGGAAAGTCAGACGACACGGCATGCTTCCAGAAAGTGCTAGACAATGCTGGATCAAGTTCGGTTGTGTTTGTTGATAGTGGAACATACATGGTTAGTGACACGATTACGGTCCCGAAAGATGTGAAGATTGTCGGCGAGGCTTGGTCTCAGGTCGCGGCGTTTGGTTCAAAGTTTGCCGATGCCAAGAATCCTAGACCGCTGTTCAAGGTTGGCGTGCCAGACGAAATTGGCAACGTCCAGATGCAGGATCTCCTATTCACCAACAAAGGAAATACACCTGGTGTGGTATTTGTGGAGTGGAACGTCCGAGCGGCTTCGCCAGGCGCCGCTGGTATGTGGGATTGCCACGTCCGAGTCGGCGGCGCCGTAGGAACAGAGCTTGAGTCTAAAGAATGTCCTGCATCGCAGACGGGGAGCAATGGTGGCTGTAACGGAGGAAGTGCCTTGATGCACATTACTAAGTCTGGGTCAGGCTACTTCGAGAACGTCTGGCTCTGGGTCGCCGACCACGACATTGATGACCCTAACTGGGACGACGACAATAACTTTATGACGCAGTGCTCTGTCTATGTTTCCCGTGGCCTTCTTGTGGAAAGCGAGTACCCAGTCTGGCTGTACGGCACTTCGAGTGAGCATGCAGTTATGTACCAGTATCAGTTCTACAAAGCTAGGCACGTCTACGCCAGCATGCTTCAGACCGAGTCGCCGTACTACCAGCCTACACCTAAGCCTCCTGCTCCCATTTCGGATGCAGTGGGCGCATTGAACGGAGACCCTGATTACATCTGTAGCGGCGACAAAAGGGTAGGTTGCGACGCGTCGTGGGCGATGCGAGTGATTGAGAGCCAGGACATTACCATCCACGGCGCGGGTTTTTATTCCTGGTTTTCTACTTACACACAGGAATGTGTAGATGAGTTAAACTGTCAAGAAAACCTGGTTCAGTTCCGCGGCAACAAAGGCGGAATCTTGATGCACAATCTTGTTACAATTGGCTCTATCAACATGATTGAACTTGACGGGAAATTCATCAAGGCCGACGCGAATCTTGCTGTTGATTTCCATCCTTTCTGGAGCCAGATAGCAGTGTATGATGACCGTCAAGTGTCTGGTGGTACATGCCAGCAGGTTAATAACGAAACTTGGATCAACCCGGATATACGCGAAGGAGCATTCAACACTCTCAGAATCCTTTCAGAGGAAGAACAGCTCGTCTATCTCACTATTGTTAATGGTTGTCCTGATGACTTTGACTTCCGGGGAGGCAACGACTGGCAGATGGATCCGGCTTACAGAAAAGAATTCTTAACTGTTCCTGCCCGAGAGTCGGTGCAGTTTGTGACACAGATGGAGTCATTGAGGTCAACAGACACGCGCTCAGATACCGCAGGCGACGCATACTATCGTATTGGAAAGACGGATAAGAAGTGGGCTCTCAAAACGGACTGGAACGATTCAAAGAATATGCTACGAAACTACCTTGTCTTTGAAAGCTTAAAGACGAAAGGGACCGATGTCGGCACTGAAGCCGATCTTGGTTGGCCATCACTCAGTTACTGGCGTGGCCTCACGAACTACTTTGTACTCACCGGCTCTGAAGAGCTCGGATATTACTCTTCTGTCAACCCCCCGATTGCCTGGATGCATGAGCTGCTACCCATCATCGGAGGCCGTCAACTCAAGCACATCTGCATGCCCGGCACACATGATTCCGGCATGAGCGAGTTAACCTCTAGAAGCATGCTTTCTAACGAAGACAACACGCGTAATCAGTACCTGGACATTTACGGGCAGCTGTTGCGCGGTGCGCGATGGTTCGACATTCGACCGTGCTCGGGTGGCACAACTGCATATACCTGCCATATATCTGAGATTGCGGGTGGAACTACCACGCAAGGCGGGCGTGGACTCAAGATTGATTCTGTCATTGAGCAAATTAACAAGTTCATGGATGAGCACCCGGGCGAGCTAGTAATTCTAGACATTAATGAAGAGGCAGGGTTTGACACGCGTTACAACCAGGCAAAATTACCCAGGATGACGTCAGGAGATTGGACACCTATACTGGAAAAGTTCAAAACTAAATTCAAGAAACCGTGCAACAAGCTGCCCGAATTGGGTGGCGACGGCCCGGAGTTCTTAACCGAGTTGACTCTAAACGACTTCATTGGCGATGGTAAGGGATGCGTTCTCAGCGTCGCTCGGCAGAGCATTCCTGGCCTTGAAGTTGGTCATTCGGCTCCAGACAAAGGCTACTACCATCGTAGCTTCTTTCCTACAAAGGGAGAATATTCGGAGACTGATTCTTCGGTCACCCTCGCAAAGGACCAAATAAGCCAGCTGACGCTGAACAAGGCGATAAAGGGCGACCGCGACCAGGCAAGTGCAAATATTGTCTTCAAGATGAGCTCTTACAGAAGTTTAACTTTGTTTTGATTACTATTAGGACACATTTTTCGTGATGCATTGGGAGCCGAGTCAATTGGACGGGAGTCGTGCGGATCCCATTCACGAAATGGCGACCGACTTCCTCAGTGCCATGTTCTGGTACGCTTACCACCAATTTACACCGTACTCGTATCCCAATGTCTTGTATACGGATGCCTTTGCCGCACCGTACCAGTTGGCTTTTGGTTGGAGCCAGGAGACGTACAGGGAGCAGACACAGGGTCATATGGCTGCTTTGGCTATGGCAGTCAACATTGCCATTGCCTCTCAGAACTGTCATGTTACAGGCAAGTAGTGCTACCGTTGGGGTTAGGGCGTAATAGTCGCTTGGTTATTTCTCGTCTTAAGAACATTCCAAACAACTATCACTGTGCATTCTTGTCGGCTCACTGATTCGGTTAACCCTACAGATACGAGGTGCCGTGAATTCACCTCACATGCGCTTATTCCTCATTCGTAAAAACAGGCCCTGTCTTTGACGCCGAAATATGTAGCTGCCCCGGCTTCCAGTCATGAATCAAGCCAATGATGTTCGCGCATCCGCTACACGTGTATCAAACAGGACTTACATACGAGCAGTGCAGCCTGATTTTAGGGCGTCTTGGCAGATGGACGCCACCCAGCATTTGCAAGGCGGATGGTCTGTTCGGCCTTCCAAATAAGTATGCAACGCTTGTAATATGGAACTGCATTTGCGCTTTTAAAGTCATACTGAAAGCCAACCTGCCAAGTCTCTGGTACCCACCAATTTCCACGACCCATGCACAGCGATAATGCATGGTGCACAGTATTTATCATCCGTCCGCCCCCGCCCAGTAGCCTCACAGGTATCTCGGCAAGATCTACCTCCGTACATACCCGCCGTTGAAAGTGTCGGAACATCCCCCAAAGTTTCAGTAAGCGGTAGAGCAAAATGGCCACCGCCACGTCTTCTTTGACGGGAGCCGCTTCTCCTCCTCTCACTACGGTATTTACACAGCCAGGCGAGTGTTCGTCGCTCTTCACACCAATAAACACAACTAGAGACGGACTATATGAAAACGGCCTCTTTACAACATGGGCGTATTTGTTGTCGGATACCTCCGCCGCAAAGTTTCCTTCATGCCAGCCGTCGGGATGGGATAGTCACGACTTTACATTCAGCCCGGCAGTGTGCCCGAGCGGATGGATATACTACACAGTTTCGGAGACGTCCACCCAAGTCGGTCAAAGTGATGTCCTCTATTCACAGGCCTACTGTTGTGCCAGGTAGGTCAAGTTTTCTCGCACTTTGAGCAATATATAAACTACTTTACTTACATGAATCGTTTCTTTCTTATTAAGTGGTTTTACACATCGACAAAACGCTCGCGATCCTCCGTTTCCAAGAGAGAGATGTGAGAGTACTACAACGATTACACAGACAACGACGACGTCGGCTACTACAGTTCGACCCCTAAACGACACAGATGTGAAGATCAATGTCTTTGCTCATCAGGCAATTGTCGTCCAGTGGCACAAGTCAGAGACCAAGAGCTTGCCGTATTCTTTGCCAAAAGTTCCCAAGCCGACGTTGGTCCACTCGTGGACACCCGGTACAGAGGTGCACAACGTCGACGGTGGTGCAGGAAACAATCATTTTGGCGGGACAATTACTTCTGGTGCGACTATTGCCGTGGCTGTTGTTTGCTCTGTAGTTGGCTTTGTTTTACTCATCGCTATTCTCTGGTGCGTGAAACGTAGAATAGAGGGGAGGCCTCCGCGGGATGCGCTGGCTCAGCAAGGTACTGAGCTTTTGCACCACAGGAAGAAGCGTGTGAAATAGAATTCGGGCTTGTGTTTCTTAACATGTTTATTATATTATAATAGCTGGTTCAATAATCTATATAAGATGGATATTTTAAAACACTCTAATACTATTAAATTTAAATATTTAATAAATAAAACTTGAACCTTACCTAAAAGATGAAGTACACTATACTATAGAATAGAACAGCAATCATATGCCTGTATGGAAATAATACGGGAGTTTTCATAATGTTTTATAAAATTCCTTTAAAACTCTAAGCTTATGATTTGGTGACCCGAGGTAAATATAATATAATTTACAAACTATTTTAAATGTCACCAAAACTGTGGTTTGCAATCTGACCGCCGTGGCAAGCAGCAATCCTTGATGATCAACCGCGGACTGCCCAGGTGGAAGGCTTCTCTCGGCTATCGATGCGCAGGCTTTGTTAATGAGGTTAGTAACTTCATTATCCGGCGCTCCGTTACAATAACGATACGTGCGTTGGGAGCTCTAGGGTTCACCACCCGCGTCATCTCAACCAGAGACTGCTCCAAGTCATCGACGTAGTGCAGAATCCAGAGAGCAACGGCGCCACCAAACATGTTATTCTCGAAGGGCAACTGCTCGGCAGTTCCTTGGCGGATTTCTACACTCCCGCGCGAAGTATTGCTCACAAGAAGCCGATTTCGGTCACAGTTGGGTTCGATAGCATATGCGTTCCCAAGCTGTTTTGCAATGACAACCGGAAGTTCTGTAGGGCAAGCAGTTAGTAAAATATTAAACACGTTTTTGAAAGAACATGTGCGTTTTTGATGACTTGCCTCCATGCCCACTGCCAATGTCAAGTACTTCTCTACTCAGCTTGACGGCCGCGAGAACTGCGTCAAACTCGTGGCGGGCAAGTCTCTCTGCGACAACCTTCCAGGCGCCTTCGCTTAACAAGTGCAGCTGTTTCTTCATTACTGGAAGAGGATGCGGGCCAAAGAAAGGTTCAAGATTCGACCTCTTTGCTGTTATAAGCAGATGCTCACGAGCGTTGGAACCCTTGACGTCGAACCCATGGTGATCAACAATTCGGATTAGAAGACCCGCCTGTTGCATGATACTTAACAGCTCTGCCATGGCAATGAATGTTGCAGATATAGTTCACCCATAAAATTGGCCTTGAAATCCTCAATGTATTGATTCTGCCGAACAGTTTCCAGTGCAGCTTCATCGTGAATATGGTTTTCTGCCGCGATGGTTTCAAGGACAATAGTACCACCAAGGACGAAGCCACGAGGCTATTCTGAAGACCAACAAATGCGCGGCGCTATGGGAATTTGGAACATGTTGAAGAGCGCCATGACAACATCGAATCTCTGGATTCGTTCATACTCCATCATGTCCTGACAAAAGTGCCGGGTAGGGTTACTTGGCAAGTGTTAATCATATGCTGAGATATGTCAATCCCAGTGACGCTGAATCCAGCCTTAATAAGACGTGACGCTGGGCCGCCAGGGCCACAGCCAATATCCAAGACGGACGATCCAATGTCATGAGGCAAGCGTAACCTTGCAAAGGCTTTAGTTAGCCCCAGTGTAACGGTGCCTTAGATCCTAAGGCACTGTAGGGTTTGCTGCTGCTTAGGGTAAGTAAACTAGGCATATACTTTGAGCACGTAAGTCATAAATAAGGTCCCGTTAGAGTATAAAGACTCTAATAATAGAACTATTACTTAGATTAATTACTAGAGATCTAGAAACTATCTATCTAGTCTAGGTAATGAATATCCTTAATATATTTTTCTATGTCTCTATTAATTCCCTGGATTACTGGCTTATATAGAGATTATGATCCTTTATGATTTACTAGATCATGATATGCCTATAATCCTCATATAATTATATAACCACCTATCCTATTCGGGTATCCCATAGGCGTCCTAGTAGGCCGCCTCTTTAGGCCGCTCCTGGCTATCTTATTATATTATATCTATAATATAATACTCCTCCTCTATTAGCTTAGGGTTAGCTTAGGGTTGGTTAGGGTATATTTAGTTATCTAACTAGCTATTCTGCCCAAGTGTTTTCTATCTAGGAAGAGAAAGAACTAGACTAGAGAAATTAGTCCTAATCTAAAGAAGACTAGACTAAAGATAACTAGGAGAAATAGCCCTAAGAAAACCCTAAATAGAGGAAGAAAACCTAAAGAGACTAGCCCTAAATAGGGATTCTCTATTAGGAAAAACTTCGACCTTTAGAGAGGGAAGATAAGAAGAAGAAAGGGGATAAAGAGGGAAGAGAATTATCCTATAGTAGTATAGGGTAATAGGAGATATAGGGTAAGCTAATTTAGACCTTAGTTGGCGGTTTAGGCGGCACGCCTATAGCGCAGGGCGGCCCTAATACTAATGCGCCGACGGGATATACTAGATCTCGTTGAAAAAATGGGTGGCCCCGCAAAACCACAGGGGGTAGATCCCGTTGAAAAGTCGGTATAGATCCCGTTAAAGCGAAATAAGCCATACAGCCAGTTAAAATAGATATAATATATATGATTAGAAAGAGAATTACGAGGATAGGCCAATAGCAAAAGTATATATTTATTATTATTAATATAGGGTTATTATAGTATATTAAAGTTCCGTAGGTTAGGGTTAAAGTAGAGCCAGCCTATATATCAAGGGCCATATTATAATATATAATAGAAAAGCGGGAACGAGAATAGATATATATAACGAAAATATATCTAGGAAAGTAGAAAATAGAATAGCCAGGAAAAAAGCTATAGAGCTATTTATATATAATCGCCGATATCTATTTATATTTTATCAGGAATATTAATAGGCATATATTATAAAGGAGATAGATATCTATTTAGTAAGTTACTATTATATAATAATCCAGCCAATAACCCAGAAAGCCATTATTAAAGCGGTATAAGCTATTCCCGGATTAATTAAGAGTCAAATATAATTAGCCGTATATATATTATCAGATAAGATGCCGCCTATCTTATATATGGCCAAGCCGGAATATAATGGGTTATGTTATAGGATATACGGGTATATAATATACGAGATTAGTAATATATGGCGGTATTATAGGGAATGCTATAATTAGGTAAGCGATTAGAAGAAAGGCGACTATATTAAAGCCAAAAAATAATAACTATATTAATTACTATAGATAGAAGGCATTTGGTACTAGAGGTTATTTCGTAGCCATATGGCCAGCAGTTGGTTTAAGGTTCAAGCCGTCATTGATATCTAGGTTTATATAATTGAGAATATATTATAAGATAATGACAAAGTGGCGGATGAAGATGAAAACCAAGCTATATTAGCTATATTAGATAAATAGGACCATATTCAGGAATAATAATATATAGATGGCCAGGGTATATGATATATAGAGGAATTAGATCTAAAGAATAAAGCTAATTTATGATTATAGTAGATTAGATAGATCAGGTATTTAGAGGGATTAGAAGTAGAGGAATTATAATAATTGGTATAGGATCTAGATAAGGAGGAGTTATTATTATAATATATATGCGAATAATGCCATAATTTATTAGATAAGGTATATATAATATATCGGTTATATCGAATTAGGTTATTAGCCATGTTCGAGATTAATCGGCATAAGATATCTATCTAGGCGAAGCAGCCGTTCGAGCCATATATGGAAGCCGATTCGTGGGCATGATATAAGGGCGTGATTAGTAAGTTAATTATTATTATTTATCATATCAAGCAGCAGCTACGCGAGGAATGGCCGCTATATACCATAATTAGCTAGCAGAGATGATATTAGAATAGATTTGTCAAGATATATAGCCAATACTAGTCTATATAGGAATACCAAGCCAAGTTATACGCCGACGAGGGACATGAACGATAGGGCGATAAGGATAGTAATAGCGGAAGCGACGGCAGCCAAGTAGGCGAAGATATCGGCCAAGAAATTAAGGAAAGCCGGGCATTATATCAAGATATATATTTGCAGCTTATCATCGCCATATTAGACCACGTATTAGGGGATTATTAATATAATAGTATATTAATTAGTATATTGGCCGTAATAGGGGTTCGGGATGACGGTGGATAATAGAGTATATTAGATTATATATCTATATTATCAGCTATTATCAAGGTAGTATATATTATGATATTATATTATATATATTCCGAATATTAGGCCGAGGTTTGCGCCATTATAGAGGAAAAGGGGATAAGAGAGGCCGATATACGATAGTTTAGTATATCCATGTTTATACATATACGGCAGTATATTTATCGATTCATAACCCGCACCGGGCAAGAGATAGACGAGTTCTCGTCGCCGATGGATTGGATATTAGAAATATATATATATGATATGAAAATTCGGTTCACGACCACGGCCGGCGATATAATTGATTAGATTGGCGATCAGGTGATATTCTGCCATATTCGATTAATTATAGCCGAGTTAAGTGATTTTATATATGCCATATTATAAGAAGCCTATAATATCATAATAGAGTTGGCTATATATGGCGAGGAGGGTATCCAGGCATTATCGATTATTATATAGGATAATATATATAATAATAATAATAATAATATTATTAGATATATATTTATTAAGGATAATTATAATATACTATAGGTTAAAAAGGGGAGGGGGTATATTAAAAGGCGGTTAGCCTAGTATAAGAGATAATAGAAGGCATGGTTATAGCCCGAAAGTCAGGCGGCGGAGCCAGATCAAGTAAGGCGGTATCTATATTATAAGAAAAAGGCGAGAGAATATGGCCATATATTAGATTAATTTTGTAAGAAGTTGTTAATATTAATATATATAATATCGGGCTAGCCAGTATATATAATAGAGATATTGATAATATAGATAAAGAATATAGCTAATGCTGGGATATATAATATATTTATAAGCTATAGGCAGATATATTTTATAATAATATATTATAAGAATTTCTAATAATCGGACTAGATCAAGATTATCTATTAATTTATATCGCCCGAGGTGGATAAGTTATTAATTTAGTATATATGATTGGTATTGCTATTTTGGCAGAGTATATAAGATATTATTAAGTAATTGATATTCTATAGTATATATATATAGGCCGATATGATTATATTACGAAATGCCATTAACCAAGCCATAGATCAAGAGTTCGGGTTCGGCAGCTAAACAACCAGGCCAGAAGCAGAGCCAGCCGATAAGCCAGCTATATAACCATTCCGCGAGATCAAGTGGTCGTCGGACCGAGTATAGCACATCATCTAGTAACATAGCAAGCGATTATTAGGACATAAGATTAGTATAAGTAGTTAATACTAAATCGCCATTACCATTTCTAATCAATATTTAGGGACCAAATATAATCTATTATATTATAGCAAGAATAGGGAAGATAAGGATAGAATTAATAATACCGAGGTCAGTAATATATATAATTTAATAGCAGGCCATATATTATATATAGCCGGCATAATATACGCGCGCGAGATATAGCAGAGGTTAGGCGATATGGCGATGATATGGGAGAAATTCCGCGAGATCAGCCGAGAATAGCATCAGTTTTTCGATTTCGGCCAGGGCAGTATCAGCCAGGGTATACAAGGCGAGGCCACGAATGCGGCGCAGTAGCGGAGGCAGTATAATAAGTTTAAGAGCAGCCGGCAGGCGGTGCGATTGCGGCGGTTGGAGGTATTATAGCAGGTGGATATTGTATTTATATTATAAGCTATCAAAGGGAAGGCCGCCATATTCCGACTATAGTAGAGGACGATTATCAGCACGATTATATACGGCAAGAGTCCCGTTATTCAAATTATATCTATAGACGGCGGAAAAAGCATATCATTTATATTACCGGCATATTATTCAAAGCAAGATCGGACTATTATAATTATACTATTAATTATATTATAAGAAGATATCTATAATAAGTATATCTAGTACAGGATCGAAGCCAGTATATAGAATAGTAAGATAGGCGTATATTAAGATAGTTATATTATATTAATTATTATCAAGGCCATATTTACCGCCATATTCCGGCATTTCATTTAGAGATTATAAAGCCAGTTTACAATAGATCGGGTTATAGTAGACAAGTGCTATATAATATTAGACAGGTTCGATATATTCCGGCCGATATTATACGATATCGGGCAAGAAATCGCATTATAGGATATATAATAGATATTTTTGACGGCCATATTATAACCAAGCGAAGAAAAGGAATTTTTCTAACACTAATGCGCCGACGGGATGTACTAGATCTCGTTGAAAAAATGGGTGGCCCCGCAAAACCACAGGGGGTAGATCCCGTTGAAAAGTCGGTATAGATCCCGTTAAAGCGAAATAAGCCACACAGCCAGTTAAAACAGATATGATATATATGGTTAGAAAGAGAATTACGAGGATAGGCCAATGGCAAAAGCACACATTTATTGCCGTTGATATAGGGTTATTATAGTATATTAAAGTTCCGCGGGTTAGGATTAAAGTGGAGCCAGCCCGCATATCAAGGGCCATATTATAATATATAGTAGAAAAGCGGGAACGAGGATAGGTATATATAATAAAAATACGCCCAGGAAAGCGAAAAATAGAATAGCCAGGAAAAAAGCCATGGAGCCATTTATATATAATTATCGATACCCATTCGTATTTTACCAGGAATATCAATGGGCGTATATTATAAAGGAGGTGGGCACCCATTTAGCAAGTCACCACCATACGATAATCCAGCTAGCAACCCGGAAAGCCATTATCAAAGCGGTATAAGCCATTCCCGGGTTAATCGAGAGTCAAATACAGTTAGCCGCATATATATTACCAGATAAGGCACCGCCTATCCCATATATGGCCAAGCCGGAATATAATGGATTATATTATAGGATATACGGGTATATAACGCGCGAGGTCAGTAGTATACGGCGGTATTACAGGAAATGCCACGATTAGGTAAGCGATTGGAAGAAAGACGGCTATATCAAAGCCAAAAAATAACAGCCACGTTAATTACCATGGACAGAAGGCATTTAATATCAGAGGTTATTTCGCAGCCATGCGGCCAGCAGTTGGTTTAAGGTTCAAGCCGTCATCAATATCCAGGTTCATATAATTGAGAATACGCCACAAGGCAATAATAAAGTGGCGGACGAAGACAAAAACCAAGCTATATTGGCCACGTTAGACGAATAGGACCATATTCAGGAACAACGATATACAGATGGCCAGGGCATATGACATATAGAGGAATTAGACCCAAAGAACGAAGCCAATTCATAGTTATAGTGGGTTAGATAGACCAGGCATTTAGAGGGATTAGAAGTAGAGGAATTATAACAATTGGTACAGGACCCAGGCGAGGAGGAGTTGTTATTGCAATATATATGCGAATAATGCCATAATTTATTAGACGAGGCATATATAATATGTCGATCATACCGAATTGGGTTGCCAGCTATGTTCGAGATTAATCGACATAAGATATCCGTCCAGGCGAAGCGGCCGTTCGAGCCACATATAGAAGCCGATTCATGGGTATGATACAAGGGCGTGATCAGCAAGTTAATTATCATTATTTATCACACCAAGCAGCAGCCACGCGAGGAACGGCCGCCATACACTATAACTAGCCAGCAGAGACGATATTGGAACGGATTTGTCAAGGCATATAGCCAATACCAGTCCATACAGGAATACCAAGCCAAGTTACGCGCCGACAAGGGATATGAACGATGGGGCGATAAGGGCAGTAGCAGCGGAAGCGACGGCAGCCAAATGGGCGAAGATATCGGCCAAGAAATCAAGGAAAGCCGGGCATTATATCAAGATATGTGTTTATAGCTCATTATCGCCATATTAGACCACGCATTAGGGGATCACCAATACGATAGTATATTGATCAGTATATTAGCCGTGATAGGGGTTCGGGATAATGGTGGATGGCAGAGTATGTTAGATTATACACCTATATTATCGGCCGTTATCAAGATGGCGTATATTATGGTATTATATCATATATATTCCGAATATCAGGCCGAGGTTCGCGCTATCATAAAGGAAAAGGGGATAAGAGAGGCCGATGCACGGCAGTTTAGCATATCCATATTTGCACGCACACGGCAGTGCATTCACCGATTTATAACCCACACCGGGCAAGAGATAGACAAGTTCTCGTCGCCGATGGATTGGATATTAGAAACACGTACGTATAGTATGAAAATTCGGTTCACGATCACGGCCGGCGGTGTAATTGATTAGATTGGCGACCAGGTGATATTCCGCCGTATTCGATTAACCATAGCCGAGTTAAGTGGTTTCATGCATACCGTATTATAAGAAGCCTGTAATACCATGGTAGAGTTGGCCATGTACGGCGAGGAGGGCATCCAGGCGTTACCGACCATCGCATAGGACGATATATATGATAATAATAGCAATAATATCGTTGGGTATACATTTATCAAGGATGATCATAATATACCGTAGGTTGAAAAGGGGAGGGGGTATATTAAAAGACGGTTAGCCCAGTACAAGAGGCAACAGAAGGCATAGTTACAGCCCGAAAGTCAGGCGGCAGAGCCAGACCAAGCAAGGCGGCACCTATATTACAAGAAAAAGGCGAGAGAGTATAGCCATATATTAGATCAATTCTATAAGAAGTTGTTAATATTAATGCACATGGTATTGGGCCAGCCAGTATATACGACGGAGATATTGATAATATGGATAGAGAACATAGCCAATATCGAGATATACAACATATTTATAAGCCACGGGCAGATATATTTTATGACGGCATACCATAAGAATTTCCAACAGTCGGACTAGGTCAAGATTATCTATCGATTTATGCCGCCTAAGATAGGTAAGTTATTGGTTTGGTATATGTGGTTGGTATTGCCGTTTTAGCAGAGCATACAAGGCATTATCAAACAGTCGACATTCCATAGCACATATATATAGGCTAACGCGATTATATTACGAAATACCATTAACCAAGCCGTAGATCAAGAGTTCGGGTTCGGCAGCCAAACAACCGGGCCAGAAGCAGAGCCAGCCGGCGAGCCAGCCATATAACCATTCCGCGAGACCAAGTGGTCGTCGGACCGGGTGCGGCACATCATCCAGCAGCATAGCAAGCGATTATTAGGGCACAAGATTAGCATAAGCAGTTAGCGCCAAATCGCCATTACCATTTCCAATCGATATTTAGGGACCAAATACGATCTATCATATTATAGCGAGAATAGGGAAGATAAGGATGGGATTAACGACGCCGGGGTCAGTGATACACATGATTTGATAACAGGCCACATATCGCACATGGCCGGCATAATATACGCGCGCGAGATACAGCAGGGGTTAGGCGATATGGCAATAATGCGGGAGAAATTCCGCGAGGTTAGCCGGGAGTGATATCAGTTTTTCGATTTCGGCCAGGGCAGTATCAGCCAGGGCGTATAAGGCGAGGCCACGGATACGGCGCAGCAGCGGAGGCAGCACAACAAGTTTAAGAGCAGCCGGCAGGCGGTGCGATTGCGGCGGTTGGAGGCGTTACGGCAGGTGGACATTGCATTTATATTATAAGCTATCAAAGGGAAGGCCGCCACATTCCGACCATAGCAGAGGACGATCATCAACGCGATTATGCGCGGCGAGAGTCCCGTCATTCAAATTACACCCACAGACGGTAGAAAAAGCATATTATTTATATTGCCGGCATATTATTCGAAGCAAGGTCGGACCATCGTAATTATGCCGTTGGTTACATTATAAGAAGACATCCATAACGAGTATATCCAGCACGGGATCGAAGCCAGCATATGGAATAGCAAGACGGGCATACACCAAGGCAGTCGCGTTATATTGGTCATCACCGAGGCCGTATTTACCGCCGTATTCCGGTATTTCATTCAGAGGTTGTAGAGCTAGTTTATGATAGACCGGGTTGTGGTGGACGAGTGCCATACGATATTAGACGGGTCCGATATGTTCCGGCCGGCGTTGCGCGATATCGGGCAAGAAATCGCATTATAGGGTATATAACGGATATTTTTGACGGCCATGTTATGACTAAGCGAAGAAAAGGAATTTTTCTAGCGCGCCCATGTCTATAAAGAGACCGTGGTGATATTCCGCGGCAATACGACACGACGCAATATCTAATACAGGGTAGTATTGGCCAAGGGTCCGGCGGGGGCCCGCGATATATATAATGCATAACAAGAGGCCGAAAATGACAAGGCCATGGAGACCGCACAGGGTTGGGTCCAAGAACACGAAGAGGGGCGGGTGATTATATATGCCAGCACGGTGCCGCGGATGAAGGCATTGGCCGAGGCATTAGGTATGGATACATATTTCAACAAGGCCGGCAGCCGAGAGGAGAAACGACGGCGGATACATTCATGGATAACGACGAAACGGTTGATCGTGGCGACCAACGCGTTGGGATTAGGTATTAACGTGCCCGACGTACGGTTGGTGATTCACATAGGATTGCTATACCAGATGCGCGCATTCGCACAAGAAAGCGGGCGGTTAGGACGAGACGGGAAGCCCGGCACATCCATTATCGTTTGCAAAGGTATACAGGGACAACAAGGGTTTATACCACAAGGCGATAGTATTCAAGACGAGGAGATGGTGGAATATATACGGGGGATACGGTGCCGGCGATATATATTGGATAAGGCGATGGATGGCCGGATTCGCAAAGGGGGTTGCCAAGACGATAAGGCGATATATGATATATATATAGAAGGGGGTAACGTACAGGAATACAATATCATGGCCATACAGTATATTATAAGTAGGAAAGAGATAGCCTATAGCATACCCGATAATACAAGGAGGGGCATAGACGCGAACAAAATTGACCATATAATAGAGGAAGGCGAGCGAGAGAAGAAGCGGCGCCGGGTCGAAGACACCAGCGCAGAACACATGGTTACGTTACGCAGAGCACCATCGGCCGATCAAGAGAGTTGGTTATCCGACAGCCCAGATAGAAAAGCCTCTATGGAAAACGATATAAAGAGAATAGAGGACGAGGACGGCCATAATACAAACATGGCAATATATATATAAGAATAAGAGCAAGAGTTTGCTATTTAGAAGGAAAGCAAAAAGATTCGCGATTATTTATTATTAACGGCGATATTTGAAAGGCAGTTGGCCGATTAGAGCAACGATTGCATATATTACCGCATTGCAGGGGGCGATCACGCGTATGACGGTCGATGCCTATTATAGAGGGGCTATACAAGGGTATATGATAAGATCGAGGAGCATATATGGCATATGCGCAAGTGGATAGGCCGGCCAGGGTCATTTGCGTGGTATTGTGGGTGTTGGGAATGTGGATTGCCATATCGGATTTGCGATCGATGGGAGGATATATACGGGGATGGCGGCAAGTTTCGACGGGTGGCCGGGGGATAGTGCTAGTATCCCGATATTATGGCGAAGGTCATGGGGGCCGGGTTAGTATATGCCAGTGATATTATTATATATATTTTCAAGTAGATTAGGGGCGTGGAAGATGGCCGAGAATTATAGGTGGAGGAGATGTTGTGGATTAGGGGATATAGATGAAAGAGTTGGGGCGGGATGGAGATCAACGAGATATATATGGGTATAAGTATATTAATAGATTGGTTTGATAAGGATGTATAATATAGAAAGGGTGATTATAATAAGAATATAGCGGTTATATAATATAAAGAGGAAAATAGTTATTTAATAAGAGGATGGTATTATATATGGCATATAGGGTTTTAATAAGGATAAGATAGATAGGTTATTAGATAGAGTAAAGTGAAATATATATAATATCTAGGAGATAAAATAAGAATAGGATAAGAATAGATAAAGAAGAGTATTTATTAGGGTTAATATAATTATATATATTTATACATGGAAAAAATAAGTAGTAGTAAGATATATTATTTATAAAATAAAAATATATATTTATATTACAAGATTATGGTTGGGGGTAATAAAAGGGTTCCACGGAATATAATAAGATCAAGATATATTGATAATTAGGGAAGAGAAGAAGAAAAGAATAAAAACAAAAGGGGCATATATAAGAGGAGATTAAGGATAGGATATAGAAAATATAATATAGAGTAATATAGATAGAGAGTTACATTGCACATATATAAGGAAAGAAAAGAGAGCATATAGCCGTTCAAGATTAGGGTTAGGGTTAGGGTTAGGGTTAGGGTTAGGGTTAGGGTTAGGGTTAGGGTTAGGGTTAGGGTTAGGGTTA
>JAMAJY010000077.1:0-32606 GCA_023628775.1 Lecanicillium sp. S3808
TTCTTCAGCTGTATTTGCTTCTTTCCAGCTTCTTATGCCTCGATTAATATGCCTTGATTCGTATGACAGTGTGACAGCAAGACACGTAGGCTAACAGGCAGTCAGTCTTGCCGGTCTGTGCAAATACATCATACCCGGCGACGAATGATAGTTGTCAAACTGGATAGAGTCCAGCCATCTAAAATGCCTCATAGCATCTGACACACGAAACCTGCTTTGGTGGTGGGTATCAAAGGCGTTGTGCCTCAACACAAGCGCATGGGCAGTGCCTACAAAGTAGAAACGAGATGAATTTTGGTTGCAGGGCTAATTTATGACGCTATGATAGACAGGTGCTTCACCTGGCGTTATACCCTTACCATTTGGGAGCTTTCTACCGGTCAAACTCAGCCGACAATGTCATTTATGGCTCAGGATTCGCTCACAGGAAACCCTGACTGTTTTTGACTGTGTCAAAACATGGACGCTAATGCGCGGCATATGTCCAGGCTACCAGCCGAACGCGGCTAAATGCCGGCCAAATCGCTACCTTAATAAGACCTGTCGGTAATGTGACGTAATAATGGCTAAGTTAGTCACATGCCAGCACTCCCATCAGGCCTTGGGCCTCACTTGGGCAATTTTTCCATTGCGGGGCAAAAGAAGTACCTGCGTATCCTTACAAGACATTCCCCTCACAACACATTGCTGAGTATTTGACCGCAGAAGTGTCTTGTACTGGGAAATATTACGTGGGCACTATCTAGGAATCTTCAAAGCTTTCTAAGACTGGACACCCTCACCCTCACCATGGTGGAGCCCGAGGAGGAGGTAAGTCCCTCAAGTAGTCCGAATTGAACTGCATGGCTGACTGATCATTCGCCGTACAGGGAGCCAAGGCAATTCGAGGTGAGGAGGAGGACATCATTTCCAAAATATTCCCCGCGTTCACGACGGACAAAATGATTTCCATCGCTCAAGCATCGTACCTACGCATCTTTGATAAGGAGAGCAGCGTCGACTGGTACAACATAAAGACTATTACCTCCATCGATGTTCCGAAGGGCAAAGAAACAGAAGTAATAAGCGGGAAAAGAGTCAGGTTTTATTGATGTCCCACTCGGACATTGCGAGGGCATTCCTAATAATATGAAGCGCTCTCGACCCAGCGGTTATGACAATACTTCCATCTTCTTCCCTTGGTCGCAAGAAGATGTTCACGCATGTGGTTGTCGCTTCTCCTTGGCTTGTATCCTGGATGAATTTCCTGCTGGTGGTTATGGCTTCCATGACGAGCCCGGATAAGAGCTGCAGCCTCTCCATTGGCACTTGCGAAAAAGCAAACTCGATCTTCGCTTGACGCTGTCAGAACAGTACGGGTTGTGGAAGGGTCTCACTTACGCAGGATGACACTCTGGTCTTTCGAAGTATTAGCACAAGCTAGCAACGTGTTAGAGTAGTACTTACCATCAAACATTTTTTTCATTAGACGGCAATAACGCTGATTATTCGCGATGTGATGGTTGTTCGCCAGTCCCTGAAGTGTTTTCGATAGAGACTCACTAGGCGTAAAGGAGTATGTTTCGTATCGTCCAAGATTGCGGAGATAATTGGCAACAGGCTGAAATTTTGTTTGCGCACATTCCGTCGGGTTAACGGATAAGACAACAGCCAGAAAGAGGTGGCTATCAGCATCCTGCACCAACTCGTATACCTGGCGGCTTCGTCTATGGCGCCATCTGCTAACTTCGGCAGTCACTGGTTTGCTTGGTTCCCAGAGAAACTTGAGGCGGTCCGTCAGAGCTTGCGCTTCCTTGAAGCTGAGCTCTCTATTCAGATCTTTGGCTTTAACTTGAACTTTTCTCAAAATCTCGTGCAGGTAAATGGTGCTCATTGTGTAAATGGATTAGGGAGAGAGCATGTCGAAATAGCTACTGGATGAAATGTAATGTAATGAAAGGTGGAGAGAGTGCTAGGTGAGTAGAGTTTGTTGCGCTCTACGAGTAAAGTCCAGCCCCACGTGCAAAGGGTAAGTGGAATCATCCATTACATTACATTACATTACACTTCAACAAAAGCGCCACTGTAGGCTTGCCCCGCAGCCCCACTACATTACATTACACTGCATTGAACCGGCGCGAGATATGACTTTCAGTGAAACTGTGCAACAGCAATGGACTTGAGGACTTCTCACGTTTGCCCATGCAACGTGAGGAACTGATCACACTGCAAACACTGGCGGTAATATTTTGCAGGCAGGAGACAGGTCTCTACAATGCCAGTCTTCAACGCTTACAAAGTCTGATTTACCAAGAACAACTGTCCACTGTGTGGCTGCGTGCTGCAGCCGGCCTCGTTCAGTTTGTCCGGAAAGCCGAGACATGTTCTATATAAAGCCCAAGTTGGCCTTATTGTTTTCTTGAACTTCAGTCTCTCTTTTTCAGTTTTCTCCTTCTAACTTTCTAACCAGCTCTTGCATATCTACAGGTCTAAAAATTTCACGTTATACCATGGACCAGAACCAGTTATACACGAAGACTCAGACCAACGTGTAAGCTATGATGCGTCAGTTAGCAAAACTGGTACCCGCTAATCCAGGGAAGAGAATCGTCCATTAAGGCTGGCGATTATGGGGAACTGCCACATGGAGAGCAAGGCAAGCTCAGGACGAGTCTTCATCTACAGCCCCGACGTCTCAGCACAGAGGATCCAGAAGAGTACGTACTCAATTCCCGTACCACACAAACTGCTAATTGGGAATAGTGGCTGTTCTTATGTGGACGCTTGGTGTGTTCATGCACCATCAACTAGCACAAATAATGGTTCCAATGAGGAAACACAGGCAGAGTACCCTTTCGGAGGCGCTGCCCAGCCTGAAACCACCAATCTTGAGGTACAGGCCGAGAGTACTGTAGCAAAACGCTCTGCTCGTATCGCCACTCTAAGCGCGGAGCTTCTACAGGGTGTGCAACACGAGGGCAAAAGGCTAGGCTGTGCACCACCATGTAAGTAGACCACGGCATTGATATTTATTTTCTCTCTTCTGTTGTTGCTTCCTTGTAAAAGTAATGACTACACATATCTACATCACTCGCTTCGCTAACCGGTCAAGGTTCGTCAGTTACACCAACACCGCCCTTGCACAATTCATCAGTTACCTTCGGGGCGAGTATGGGCCACGCTTCTCACTTAGTGATGGATGCCACTACATGTGTTTCACACGACAGAAAAGTTTCTGCGGAATCCGTTGCGTCTTCTGCGCCGTCTTCACGTGTGCCGTCCTCGGGACAAGGAGACGCAGAAAGCAACACCTCAGGTGTGCCAGACGAGGAGACTACCAACAGCGAGGCCACCGCGGTTATAGCCTTGATTCCTGTAGAAGATATTATCCAGGGCTGGAGGTATGAATATGTTTAACAATACTGCACTACATTAGTAGCTAGCTTCTCTAATACACCCTGGGTGCTCGTTTACGGAGTGGTGCCTTTGTCTTCAACTGCTTCAGTTGAGGAGTGACAGCTGTGGAGCCAATGTGACCAATCCGAGTTCACCGCGTGTTTACGTCACAGCCCACTAAGCGTTCTTTAGCAGCACCCTACATCATTTTCGTAGTAGATAAGAGGCCGCACATCCCGTCCTCGCAATGGCAGATTTCAGTGAGGCTTCTGCTCCCAGCAATGGACAAACACAAAATGGAAGAACACAAAGTGGACGGCTGTACAATCTTGCAGTTGCCCACCAGTACTCCTGGTCTCACTATTGAACCATCACAAAGGACGGCACCACCGCTGGTCGATGGGAAATTTCCTCAGCGGGCACTGTCGGGTGCACAAGACTCGCTCTTGGAAGACACTATCAAGAACGATAACGTTGTGAGTTCCATACAAATGTTTTGAAAACAAGGAGCCTAACGTAATAGACGCCAAAAACAATCCCGCCAGGTGCGCAACTTTTGAAGACAAAAGGGCTCATGACCATACCCCGCGGCCAAATGCAGAGGACCACTGCGGGGTGCTCTGTCTATATTTCGCTTTACGAGGGCCAGCCGGACAAGAAAGCTGCAATTCTAACGGCGAGTGGGAATGTTTTGTATGAGAAGTGCACAAAGGGAAAGGTTTTCATTGTAAAAGAAGGTTCATCATTCGGGACGACTAAGGATAAAGACAAGTGCCCGGAGAGCCTAGATGTGATAGTGGCTTTTTTGAATTATGAACGGGGGGACTTGCCGCCTGCAGGATCTAACTAGAATTGGAAGACATTATCAGGGCTCCAATCCAAAAATACTTGCTCCACATCAAATATGTCAAACAGGCCGTTTGCTGTGTAAGGCGGCAGGTTGTAGTTGTCTTCCATGGCCGAATCCCCCATCAAGGCCTCATCGTCCTCCGCTCGAACGTACCCGCCGGCCCCAGCAGATTGGGTTAGCAAGCTCGGATTACTAGCAGCACCTTGCGCGGCGGGTGCGCCAGAGGCGACCGCGTTATCCATGGTGCTTGGTATGTCAGATCCGTAAGCGCTATCCGGATACGAAACCGCGTTTAGTTGGCTTGGCATGACAGAATCATCGCCGTCAACTCCACATGACGTCGTATTCAAATGGCGTGAGAGTGTTGGTGGCGCAAGTGCAACGTTAGCTAAATCAAGCAACCTCGTGCAGGTCGAAGGCGAAGGCGTACTGGGTAACGCTTCGATGCCGTGGCTGTTTTCATCTCCATCCCTCGCTAATGGAGTGTCAATGCTTCGCTGTGGGTGCTGTGCGCCGCAGTGGCCATGGCCGTCTTGCTCTCTGCTCTCGCGCCGCAACTCCCGTGCTGCTGAGGCAGCTGAGCGAATGCTTGGAAGCTCATTTCTCTCAATGTTTATTGCGCCAATGCACTGTGTGTTATGTTGTCCATCTTCCGACCCCGTGCTGGCACTCAATCCGAATCCCATGGCAGTGTCGCATCCATTATTGTTACCGCCGCTTTCCTCTAGTCCATCGCATACATCAAAGCAGGGACGACTATTGTGGTTGGCTATCGACGGCGTTAGTCGGGAGATGGACCTGACTGGTGGCCGCTCATGCAATTCGTGGTTCCTGCCGACGTCGTGACGTAGTTTCGGCCTCTTTCTGCTCGTCTGTTGTTCTGCATCTTTGTATAATTCGAACCACTCATGAAACCATTTGTGAATATAGGTCAGCAAACGTCGTACGGCATTATCCAGTTCTTCGTCATCGTTAGAGACGCCTTTTTGCCGCAGCATGTCAATAAGACTCTGTCTTGTCTTTCCATCTTTTACTGGTATCCTCTTCTCATAACTTGGGAAGTTAGTACAAAGTCTTCATTCCAAACGGGTAGGAACTTACTGAGATCGAAGTCCGGGGTGTAGCTGCGCAATAGCTGTATCTGTCAGGTCATCGGCCAAAGCCGAATATCTCCTTCCACGTTCCAAGCTTGACTGGACTTCTTGATCTATTTTTTCTAGGTTTCTTTCGGGCTGACTACGCCGGGCAGCGTATGACAAGCGGCGTCGGGCCTCGATGTCACTACCACAGGAAATTGAGACGGTCTTGTGGAGCTTGTGGAGGCCAATAGTGAGGTAGCGCACGCAAATGCTCGTTTTCCAGTCTTTCCTATCACACATGAGGATTGCAGCGTAAGGCCCGTGTCCAGTTAGGGGCTCCGACGCGCCCAAAAAATCCTCGGGTTCGGACGCAATGAGCTCTTGTCTTACTTGAAACGGAAGGCCGTGCTGATTGTTAGCACGCCGCGACCTTTCGTTGGATTCTATTCCATATACTGCTCCTTCTGTCGAAACGACTCGTGCTGCACTGCTGTTCTCCGATTCTTGCTCGGTTCTTTCGGCGTTGCTTCGTTCCTCCTCAAGTTCGACTCGACCCGTAACACGCGCCGATTCTTGACCGTGTTGTACATTTTCGGATTGCGATGCATTACTGGGCCGTATTCTGCACTCGATTTGCGCTGGTTGGATGCGAAGCCGGCCCGGCTCTGCCTTTCTCAGCTGTTCAATTATAAAGTCCTTCTGGGTTTCCTCCAGCGCCGGCCAGATGGTAGCGAAGAAGCGTGCGATCTCTTCCTCATCGAACTGCGCTTGTACGGTGCTGTGTTGTTGGCCCATATTTGCGACGGCTTAAGCGAAAGGGACTGAGGATCTAGGAGAAGGACGAACCGGGCGAGTTTGTTAACGGGACATGGCATAGACTAAATAGGAAATTTGTGCTATATAGCACAAATTTCCTATTCCGGTAAAGGCCACGCTGCTTGCTGGGTGGGCCGTCAGCTTAGTTCGAGTCACCAGCGGATAGACGGGTCAAAGGGCCGAAGCGGCAATAGGCTGCGGGAGATCCCGCCTGTTCCGTCCCAGTTGGTGGCGCTCGCGGATCCTCACCGGGTAACCTTTCCAAGCCTTGCCAGGTGGGGATCAACCACACCTCAAATGTCAAGCAACCAGTGCTGCTTGGGGCGTTGGAAACACCCTGGTACCTGGTCCTCACACATGATGAACGCCACTACAACGCGATATCACGACCTCTGTCACGGCGGGCAGATCGTCAGCGACACTGGTGGCAAGCCCACCCCAAAAGTTACCCTTATGTGAATACTTGCAGGCTTCATCCTGTGTGTGATGCGCAAAGGGTACCACAACAGCGGCCTGTACCATATAGCATACGCAACGGACGTTAACAAGGACGCCTTGTACATATAGCCACGCATCCTCCGACCGACATGCACGCGCCAATTCACCCTCACCGCCATTACAATGTTGCAGGAAGCGTCCAGTGGCGCAATTGCCGAGACGGCAGCTGTATACTTTCTCGGCCTTGCCGTATTCCTTGTTAGTCTCGTCGACGCCCGTAAGGATACGACACGCAGCTTCATTCGCTGGTGGGCAGCTACTGTCGCTGCTAACACAGCCGTTGCGATATGGTTTGTCATACATCAGCAGGAACAGAAACCTGTCAGCTTGCCCTTTCACGTATGGCAAGTGCTGACCGCTCTATGTCTTCTCGTTCCAGAGGTGTGTAAGTCTTACGGGGTTCTCCATGCCGATGCTAACTGTACCAGGCGAGATTGGCTTGGAAGCTCAGCACCAATCATAACGCTGGACGACTCATCACTGTCTCCGGGATAGCGTTCCAATTTGGGCTAGCCCCCGGGGGAATATACCTTTACGTCAACGACGTGTCAGAGGTACTATTCACATTGTCTCTGGTAACCCATGCCAGCATTCTACTGATGACTTGTTTGCCTTTGTATGGTAAGTACTTTGGTTTGACAAAGGATAGCAATCAAAGAATGCAGCCTTTTTGGGTTGGCGCGTCTCATCAGTTAGCGATTGTCCTCCTTTCTATTGGTCTGCTCGCCTGGGAGGGGTCGTGTGGCCCATCTATTGGTCAATTCGCAGGAAATAATGCGCTGGTGTTTGCCATTATCGCAAAAGAAATAAAGGTAATGCTATTTGGTAAAAAGAAGCGTAGCATATCAGATGACGAGCATACCATAGGAGCGCATCAGTCGACGAGGGGTTCTGGGTCTACGTCGCTGGTTTCTAGTATTCGGCGTGAGTCAGATGGACGGTATGCGAGCAATGGATCCCTACTAGCTCCGTCGGCTCATGCCTGATAGCTTCATCGAAAATGTATATAACTTAGCTCGCTTCCATTAACACTTTCCTTGTTCCCTTGCACAACATTCAAACCACACCCTGCTCGTTGCATTCGCCCGCCTACGCTTACGCGGAGCTTTCACAGCAAGCGTTGCCGTCCTTCCGACCCTCGCTATCGCGATATTGGCCGCAACCGCGCTGATATTACAGCCTTTGGTAACTGCTTGGTTCTACGGACAATGTCGATACAATTTGGACACAGGTTTAAGCTAGAACATCCTGTACAACTCGCATCTCTCTACGATGGCAGACTATATTTCTCAACTGGTAAAAGATAACGTTGTCGTCTCAATCTTGCAGGAATTAGGATATGATGATGACCGTCGCGGCAAAATACTTCTCAATACTCTCGACGACTTCTTAAAAGGCTATGTGACCGCCAACGAAGTGAACGGCACAGAGCCAAACGGCATAGGCCAGGACGAAGAGGCGCTTACGGATATTATAACGGAGTGGCTAGATGCAGAAGGAAATGGAAGAATGTTTTGGCCGTGCCCAGAGATTGAGGATAATTCATTCCGCCTTCGCTATGACGCTGGCGATCATGGCATGTGAGTCATAATCCAAGACGTTCAATCTATGCAGACGTTAATGGAGCCAAGAATCGTGAATTGTTTACAGGATTTAGTTTGTGCAATAAATCGGGCAAGGCCGAGCAAGCACGACGCGGATCATCATATCCAATCTTATCTGATCGAAATACCAGATAAGAGGTACACTGCTATTGCACAGGCTACACTTATAGGCGAGCGCAAAAAGGAGACATTCGACCCTCAAAAGGGGTTAAGCGATGACGACCTAAGCAAAACTTTGTCTTTAAGGCTAAATTGCCAGGGCAAATCACTGGATGTCATTAGCGAGGAGCTTCAAGCTCGGCTGCGCGAGGACAGGGTTAGAGCATTACCTGCACTTTTCTCCGAGTTACAACATTATCACAGCCGCACCGAGCAGGTTAGAGTTGCGATAAAAAGCCTCAGCTATCTAAAGGATGAAGGTATCATTATCAAGATTGGTGACTGCGAGGACGAGCGACTTCAAATTTGTGCTCAGGCTTGCGCCAGGCTATGTTATACAAGTGGTTTTGGGCTTCCTCACAACCTGAACGACGCAACATTGCCCGATCTAGCTGTGAAGCTAGCTATTATGAAAGCCGGTCGTGCAAACCCGGTAGACGGCCAGATGCATGCGTTTAGGTAGCTTCAAACCATTTTTTATGTCTACAGTATCTGTTCACATCTGGTTTCTAGCCAGTCTCGGAGCTGATGAAAATGAGTGTCAATGTCAAAGTGGAAGATATTTTGGCTTGATATGTGCATATATTACTCGATGTTCCCAAGCTCCATATTATACGTGTTTTTCTATACTCCTTGCCTCTATTATATTGTAGCCATATATGCAATTTCATAAAAATTTTTCAGTATAATGAATATCATGACTTTGTTAGAAAAGGAGGAGATACAAATTGTGTGCATACGGTTGGAGTATGGGCGGCCGGCCTGCAGAGAAGCTCTGGTCATGTCGCTGGACAGGTTCTTAAGGAGTCACTTGGCTGCGGATGGAGCAAATGACACCAAACCATACGACGTTAAGGGGAAAAGGGAGGCTCTTGACGATATTTTAACGGAGTGGTTGGAGGCAAGAGAAAACGGCACGTACTTCTGGCCGTCTATAGAAGAAGTTTATCTATTTACGCTTCGGTATGATCGTCACTGCGAATTGTGAGTAGCGTTGAAAAAGCCGAGTTTATTTAGGGTACTAACGGAAATAAGCATTACCAAGGAGTTAAAGCGGTTGGTTGGTACCATTAACCGAGAGAAAAAAGCACCAAGTCTTAAGAAATACACAGCAATTGCGCAAGCCAGACTTGCCAGCGAACATAAGGCTATCGGCTTAGAAATTGAAACAGGCTTGAAAGACGCTGACCTTCTGGAGGTCTTGTCCAGGGTGCTGGATAACGCAGAACGCGGTGACCAGCCAAAGTCTTTTGATGCCCTTAGCCAGGAGTTTGGAATACAACTACGTAAAGGCGTATCCGCTATGCTGCCGACATTCTTTTAGCCGTTACGGGCTGAGAGGAGCTTTGATGAGCGGGACCAAGTCATTATGCGAAGCCTTACCTACCTCGAATCCAAACGTATAATTAAACTGGGCATCGGGAACACCTCAGACAAGAGGCTTCAATATGCCGCTGAAGCTTGTGGCATGCTATGCTTTAGGAATGGTTTTGGGCTGCCGGATAATTTAAACGATGAAGTACTTACTGATCTGCTAAGAGATTTGACAGCAGTGGAGTGTGGTCGGATGAAGGCAAAACTTTTTCTTAGCTAGTCTCATAAATCTTTCCGAACTTGCATGGACGCGGTGGTGTGAAGACTCCTAGTTCACCGCTAGGTAGATTTGATATAAATAGTCGACACGAACCTCTTCAAGTTTCTATTCGAAGTCCTGGCATGTGGTATATCGCTTAGTTCCGCTAAACTATCTCTGTTGACGCTGTGATGGATGAACCCAGGCCTGGCGAAGGCTCCGTATACGTCTTCGTGGTGTTCTCGGGGAACCCAACTAACCCGAGGCTTTTACGTTGGAACTGGGTCCACCAAAATTACAAAAAAAGCGTTGATTTTCGGGGCGACACCAGCGCGTTAACAACACTCTTTACCAAAGCTTTTGTAGATTTACGTGGCCAATTTGAGTTATTTCGCCTAGCTGGTAATAAGTGGATCCGACGTGATTTTGGCTATAGAGAAGACGAATGGAAAACATATGTCGAAAACCACGGCGAAGACGATTTCAAAATGTCAGATACAAGTCCAAACTCTTTCTGGATTTTTCAGGCTCCGAAGGTGCATGATAAACCTGGAATCGGTTTTTTTAATACCATAACCGAGTATATGGCGGAATACTATAAAATCCACGGGCCAATGCAATAAGAGGAAAAAGCTGGTGATAACATCCCTTGCAGAACATGTCCGACTTGCTACCAGAAACTTCCAATTACAGAGTATACTATAGCCGCAGACCTCTTAGAACACTCGAAAGAATCAGCAGGTTTTATTTACAATAATGAATTCCAGTAAGAAGAGGGGAGCATGTCAGTTGTCCTTGCTTTCCGGGCTGGCCCCAGTGCTAATATGTTGAAGCTATAAAGCCGTCGACCCTAGTTGAGTGCAGTATATGCAAGATGACATTCGCGGACCAACTGCTGTTGTGGATTCACCTTAAAGACCACTCGGTATACGAGTGGTCGGAAAACGGCTACTTTGAATGCCATTTGGGCGGTTGTACTGAGAAATGTCCGAATGGTTTAGCTTTACGGGTAAGTCAAATTCAGTTGTTCTTAGGTATGCGGAGGGCTAACGTAGAGAAGGAGCATCAACATGAAATTCACTATAATGAGATGTAAGGGTTTTCTAAAGTTTTTCGAGACTACATACCGTTCCGCTATTATGGACAGTACGGCAGACGGCTGTAATACATAGGTATCAGCTTAAGCAGATAGAAAAGGTGCACTACAGGCTTAGTAGCATACTATACTTAACCTTCAATTACTAGCTGTTGGTTGAAACTAGTGTGAAGAATTTCGAGGAAATTAATTAAATTGTTGACCGGCGATAGCTTTCCGCCAGTATATAAAGATCTCAGGGCAGCCTAAGCAAGGGCTCATAAGACTATGTTTATCAATCCCGTGTTCGAAGAACTACTCTGCGAACAAAAACGTTGCTGAAAATAAAAATATGACGGGAAGTTCGATACGTCTTCGACGCAACCGAGCTAGAAGGTCTTTAAGGTCGCACTGCGCAACTTGTTCCAGAGATTCAGATAATGCACATATAAGATAACATGTATGGGATAAGAAGGTCTGTAGCGAAGCTTAGTGTAAATTCAACCTACACAATCCATATGTGCCTCCGCAAGTTTACGTCCGGTGTTGAGACTCGCACCAAACATCAAGCCATGGAATTTTTAGTCCATGAGGCGGTGTTCTCCTCACTCTTGGTTGATTATGAAACGAAATGTCCAATCCAATGGTCTACATCGAGACGCTCCGTCGCCGACTGAGCCATGCGTAGTATATAAGAGCATACTTTCACCGCCAAGTCTTCATGCCTACTTAAAGAAGATATAAGCCGGCCTAAACGCTTGGTCGATAATATATTATTGTCATTTACTTAACCGGCAATATAGTACCATTTGCTCCAGCCTGCCCCTCCGACATCCAACAAGGCGAGCCCTACTCCTTCACTCCCTTGCTGCTACTCGTCGCTAATAGACGAGGGCTTTCAGACAATGTGTTACAAAGGGCCAGAAATTACTTTTTGCGCAAAGTGTGGAAGGAAATTAGCGGTAAAACCAGTCGAGCGCAAGTGTGCACAGGCAACTCGCGGCTTAGGCAGCTGCGGACAAGGCATCAAAGAGGTGGATTTTACGATCAACGCGAAATGCACAACCTGCATGCGCGAAATAAGCGTGACAACACTAGATAAAAACAAGTAAATAGCTGCCAAGCTGAGGCGAGCAGGGCATCACACAAGATTGCAGCTATGATCGTTGACTTGGTTTGGCTTGCCAAATACGCTCAACAGAATGGGCTTAAACATCGGCCGGCCGTCACTGCGATATTCACCAGGACGGGCCCCAAGGGCAAGCTGAGGGAACATGCGGATGGGTTAGCGCTTCCAGTGTTTTTAAAAATTTGATTTGGAGCCTGGGATTTTAGCCCGGTAACAAGTTGTGCCGGTACCGAAGAGGCCTTGGCAGTATGCAATTGGATAGTCCTCGTTATAAAGCTTTCTTGGGAATGTATTCGCCGTACAATCGAGGAGAATAGAATTACCGTCGTCATTCATTGTAATGACGTCGCTTATCCCGAGGTCCTGCTCGGATGAGCTCTTGCCGCTTGATATGTGGCATGACGCCTCTCTTACCAGCCCAGGACGCTGAGAGCTTTGGGTGCCCTGTTGCAATTTAGTTCCGCAAGAATTGGCTTACTGATTACATCGATGATAAGAATGAAGTTTATGAATCGCTGCCGTGTCTTCTTCGCTTTCGTTTATCGACGCTGTGGTAGTCGAGGAGATGCAAGGCCAGACCAGCGCGTTACCAAAGGTTCAAATGCCTTCAACAGATCAGAAATCGACTGGTGCTAGTACGGAGTTAAAGGCGCCGTAAACATTAAATTTTGGTGCTTATACTTGGGAAAATACCGACCAATGCCACAGCTGTCGCATCTTCAGATGTAAAGGCAGTCAGACGATTAACTGCATCGTAGCCTACGGCATTGTCGATCCACCGATCTACTGTATCCACATCCCATTGACCGTCTGGTCGAAGCGATGGGGCTGAGTTGACAATGTCATGATCTTGCGTTCAATAGTTCGTTCCGTATGATGGTACCCTCAACAGAAAAGCAGTTCGGAGAGCGCTTTCAAGCAAATGTACCTGTATGAGAAATGGACGGCGATGACAAGCTCGTTCTTTGACCAAAGCTTTCCAGGTCCTAAACCTGAATTACGTGAGCGAGCCATCTAGAACTCACCAGTAGCTGGTTGCAGACTACTCGCGTTGGCGTGAGAATCAATGAATAAAATGGGGGAAGGACTCGTATTTATGCGATAGACCTTTCGAGTCATGTGGGCGGCGTTATCTTGCAGACGAGCGATTATAACATGCAGAATGCCTGTCACATTCAGTGGGACGGCTCAGTGACTTTTGTCGCTTCAACGTCCGGCAGAAATGTTGTAGTGACCTGGCCTGTCATACTAGGCCAGCCACTTTCGATTCGACCACACGATGGAAGGCAAGATTAGGCACCTGCTACTTTGGGGTCCTATTCTATGGAAAGCAGTTTGCTTATTGTATTTAAAATTTTTGCGTGTTTTGACTTTTATGAATGATTCGCCTCACACGACTAACTGGTTAGGGGACAAAAGCAGCCGTTAGAGACACCCAACTCTCATGCTGCCTCATGCTTGATGGCATGGCAATGTACCTTAACACAGTCTGGATACGCTTGCTTCGAATTGCAAGCCAATTCCTTCGTTGCTGCCACGTAGGCAGCCTGAAGACCTCATCGTGTATTTGAGATCGTTGCCGATTTCATGAAGCAATGAGTCCCAGATGCGTAGGAATGCACTGTTTGTCAGTGCTTGAGTTCGTCGAGATGAAACCAAGGGTGATCAAGCATCTCCTGGGCTGTGGGACGTCTTGCTGGATCGTAGACAAAAATTTTGGACAGAAGGTCGTAAAGCAGGGCCGCTTCATGGTCCGGTATCTTCGGCAAGGCACCGCGCAATATCTCCCACTCGTCATCATAGCCGGTTAGATAAACATTGTCTATTGTGATAGCTTTTGGGTTCCACGCCATACCTGACCAACTAGAATGGAAAGGTTTGTGCTCATGTTCAAGCCATAAGTTCTGTCCCGACCTTTCAATGCCGGTCCGGACAGCACGGCCCTTTGGTTCGTCCCATATGTTGTGAATAATATCATGTAGAGATCGTTCGCCATCTGACCACAGGGTAAGTGGTTTCCCTTTACGAGCATCTTTGGTGGGCATCCCGCGAGAGTCCCATAAGATACTATTCTGCCAATTACGTGGCATATCTTCTCCCAAAGTATGGATGATGTAGCTCATCAGATCTGCTGGAGAAGTAACTTCAAACGGGTTCGAGAATGGCCCATCCCCGGACCGGAGTCGAAATATGCAGCAACCGAGAGCCCATACATCGCTTGCTGGGCCAGCTGCCAGGCCCACGGCAACTTCCGGCGCTAGGAAATCGAGAGGGGTACCGAGCAACTTCTTGGGCGGGGAGGAGCTAGGAAAGCATTGGTCGAAGTCCACAAGAGTGACGTCCGGCTTGATAATACTCGATGAAGTAGATAGAAAATCCACACTTCTCACAATATATCGTGGCGCTTCAAGGCCGGGTATATCGCCAGACTCGGTCTCTAGCACTCCAGTCACCGGCCGGCCAAACAGGCGGTAGATGTCATCTTCCTGATAGCAGTCGATGTCTAAGACGCTGAGAAGAAGGTTGCCCGTGGTTACGTCTAATTTTCTGTTAGTTACTTGTCAATAACCAAGAACGAGTGGAACTCGCTCACCGCCGTGACACAAGCCTTGTGCGTGGAGGCTTGCGACTGCTCTGGTGGCTTGGTGAGCCGCTCTCCGAGCGAGCCATGGCGTGAGTCGGCAACTGAAGCAATACGACAACTCTGACATCGATGGACCGAGGACGGGTAGAATAAGGCACAGATGGCGGCCATTTGGTCCGTCGAAGGTAAATTGTTGTTTAGGTCCTGCCACACACGCCGTTCCGCGCTCCCGCAACAAAGAGTGACTGAGAGCACACTTCGCAGCAGTCGAAGCGGAATGCTCAGCATCAACGACTTTCAAAGCAACCCATTTTTTATCATTTTCGTCTCGTGCAAGCCAAACAGTGGAAAATCCACCGGCGCCTAGCTTATGCACAACTCGGTAGCGGCCACCATCAAACCTGTCACCTAGGTGAACAGGATGAAAGCCGCCTGGCTTGTATCTTTCGACGTCTTCCGTGTCGCCAACTCCCTGGGGAAGCAGAAAACGTATACTGTCGTCCTTCTCCAAGCTCGAATTGGACGACATGTTTAGAAAAGGCCATGTAGCTCTACCGCCATGTGTGAAAGAGAGAGAATGGTGCAGTGCTCGTCCAAGTTGCACGAGACTAGAAGGAGGGGACTAGAAGGAGGGGCAATATGCCGCATTTAGAGGCAGGTGACCCCACCCACTGGGTTAGGCAGAATCAAACCGCCAAGTCTGCGGCATTCAAGGACGTGGGAAATCCGCGCCCTGGGCGCTCAGCCGCTGCTCCTGTGTAAGTCCTTCTGTTTGATGCGTATTAATACCTTCCACGTCTTCATCTAAAATGTAAGTGGCACTGAGGTAGCCACTGAGTCACCTTCGGCTGGGCATTTACCCTGACTACCGTTGCCCAAATGCATAACCAAGGTGGAGCGAACCTGCACTAAACTAAGTACGAAAGGGCTGGGGTGCTTAGTCTGCCTCGCTTTACGCTACAAAGCTGCCTGACCGGAGTTACGGAAGGAGCCGGTATCCAAAAACCCCTTCCCCATCCCCAGATAGTTTGCCGTACAATTACTTGCCGTACAGGAACTGCTCAGAGGGCGAACAGAAGAAAAGAAAAGATAAACCTGGTGATTTTTGTATCATCCAACAATAAGGTACTGAGAACATTGGGGGATAAGGTGGGACTGGGCGGCGCTCCATCATTTTGGGTGGCTTGGCAAGCCGGGCTTTTGGAGATACTGGCACATTTCCAGACCAATCTCGCTGTTTCTTTGAATTCGCTCCAATGTAAGAAATGATAAAAGTATCTTATTCACTCGGTCTTACAGTAGCCATGTAAACTACTCAACGCGTGTACTCGGTCCAACGGTTATTCGCATAGTATCGCTCCGCCTTTCCAGACTGCGCCATCCATGGGTCAGGATACCAGCCATCTGCAATTGCAGTAGCCGCCTCCGCCTCCCTTGTAAGGCGGCGCCTCTTTGGACAATTACTCGGTGGCCCGTTAACTGCGACTAGTGTGTGATATGGATAATTCCGATCTCTATCCTGACGGCTGGTCGCAAATTTCGACCTCCCAGACGCGCTCCAGTGTTCAATCATGATACGATGCTCGTGAACTACCTCACGCCCATTATCCATACCAATGAGCCGCACCTTGAAATGGGGCTTTGCCGCTCTTCCGCCAGTGGTCGTCTTAGGAGTACTCCTGTTGTAATATGTTATGACTTGTGGCCAAGACCTCTTGAAGTCACTATCAGTGTCTCAATGGTATACATACAAGATGATAACTTGAGAGTATTCACCCTCTTCGGCGACTTCGCGGGCAAGACGCTCCATTGCGTCTTTGAGGCCATCTCTTGGCTGGCTGCATGCCCATACAACACGGATAGGCATGGTGGGGCCGGTATCCCTGAGGTTCGTGTACAAAGGAATCAAAAGTGGCGAGGAGTGTCCGATAAAGTCTGAACTCTCAGCCGTAAATGTTTCTATGAATTGTCAATGAAGTTGATGGGCAACAACAATTATTTATGCCCGAGCCGCTGGCTGGGATATAAGGCGGTTGCCAATTTCTGCTGGCTGCATTGAATGTGTTGATGCGTGTCAGGCGTGTCCATTGGCTAGTGAAGGCGTTCACATCCACACACATAATCGTCTCACCGGGAAACCTTCGTGTATTAGCGCCGAGTGTCAGCAGAGTAGTACTGTGATGTTTGAAAAGCACGGCGAATGGGAGAAGGGACGGGAGCCGGAGGTTTGAGGACCCGCATGGCTACCGAACGGCCTTCGCTCTGCCATAGAGTTAGGCGCGGTGCCCAAGAGTCAGTGCGGAGTCAAGGCTCTTCAGATGTTGAGCAGCCTATCACGAGGTGATGATACACGCCGATGTCCGCCCAAACATACGGAGGAACAAACGTGCATGAATGCGCCTAACGGTTGATTGGGTAGCAGCCACTTGCTGGTATAACATGGCTGATGAACTAAGCCACACGCTTTCCCCTGGCTGGAATCATTTTTGCAGACACCGAGAAACGGTTCGTTGCATGGTCTATCAATTGGTACGCTCCGCCCTCTCAAACAAAATCGTTACAGCGAATTGTCACCACTTTCTCGGTCTGAGCTGCGAGCCAACTTTAGTATTTTTCCAGTTAAACCGCCCAAAGCTATTGAACCAATCCTATTTCTACAGTAGCAGGCTGTAGTGTCGGAGAAGGCAATGGAGTGTGGGGGAAATTGAACGGGACCCAACCTGGCAGAGGAAACTACGTAAACGTGTGAAAGAGCTGAATGGAGACGAGGCAAGGGTGCTCATGTTCACGAATCTTTCCCGCAGGGCCAGTTTGGGCAATGGCTGAGTCTTGATTCGCGCCGAGCTGGTGCATATGAACGAGCCGTTCTTTAACCGGGAGCGACCAGCAAGTTATCAGCTCAAACACGTACAGGAAAAGGCCGGCTGCTGAGAGGATTTTTTACGTGCCGGCTGGCCAATAATCAACTGTGGTATGAAACAGCTACCTGTGTGTAGAAGGATGGCGAGCGCCAATAAATGAAAAAAAAAAAAATGGAGGGAAGAATCCAAGATACAGAACACGCAAAAGGTCAAGGGAAAAAGATGAATCATTGGTCTGCTTCCTCAGCCGACCGTGCGGGGTAAGGCTAACAAGCGGGTTTCGGGCCGCAGACCGCACGACGAGCTACCACCTTCCCATGGTTGGATGCAACGGTTATAGTGTCTATTACCTTGGCGGTGAAGTCCGATATCCCACCAAGATAACCGCCAAGTAGATGGTGGCGCTTTTTTCTTCCCTTGTGACTGCCGTGATTTCTCGGATTATTGGCTATCGACTGGCTGAGATGCGATAAGGTCCATAGTCTGCATCAACCTGTTACTTGGCATTGCTGGGTATGGATTATCTGCACCTGTTCCACGGCGCCTGCAGCTAAAGCGACTATCAATTAGCTTGCAGCTTCTCCAGATCCAGTGTGGCACCAAGCGTCCAAGTATGAAGCTTTCACGCTTCATGGAGGGGCTTCGACCAACTTGGACGCCGGAACCCCTACTGAATAATTGCCATAAGTGCATTTCTGAAACGCAGGTCAAGTCGTTTGTAGCTTTTGGAGCGACCATGCATTTCGTCTGGAGAGCCTTTCAACTTGAGACTATTAGCGCTCGCAGCGCTTTCATGGACCGGCCTAGTTCAGACAAGGCCGCATGCTCATGCGGCCGACTCATCATGACAATCGATTGGATATGACCTTCTGCGGCGGATTTCTTCTGGAGTCTCCTTGCTTTAGTTGGAAGCGAGATGCTAAGCGCGCGCTTATCGCCAGTAGCTAAAATTAGCTAGACCCTTTCACCCAACCCTTCATGTGCACGAGGTTTCAAAATGCTCAGGATAGCCATCTCCGTCCTAGTATCACCCTTGCAGATGGCGCACAAGGAAGCAGTATTTTCCCTGACCCTTTGCTCTACCGATCTTCAACTCACCTCCATAACATTACCATCTGTATCTGTACACCACCAGCATGAAATGCTTCCGTCTTTTACTTTGATATCCTTCGTCGTGCATGCACAAACCGACACATTACTAGCCAAGGAACAATACCATTTCAAATATTTTCCACCATGGGTTATGTCAACCACGACCACCTTGGAATCCACTTGAAGCGTCAAGCATACTCGCCTCCCCCTTGCAGAGTCCGATTTGCTTCTCCTCCTAGTACCGCTACACGCGTCTCCTTCGAGGCAAACCCTTTCCAGGAGCACAGTCCTCTCGTCCCTGAACCAAACGTCATCATCAACAACTATGAAAGGGTCTCCTCCCCGTCTTCGACCTGTTCCTCAGAACGGGACCGCCCTTACTGCCATTATTATCGCTCGCCTTCTCTCGCCTGCTCTCGCAATCGTTATGAGAATGACAAGCTCGTGCACGGAACTGCCTGGGAGACAGTCGAAATGCGCAGACAGCTTCTGGAGCTGCAGGCGACAAATCGGCGCGACGAAGGAAGACGCAGGTTGACCCACGACGCCCGTGAGGACGTCGAGATGCGGCGCGTCAAGCACGAGCTAAGTCTGAGACAGGAGAGCAGGTCGCGAGCAGACCTGAATTTGAAGTTGAAGGAAGAGTTTGAAAAGAAGCGACTGGAAAAGGAGATAAAAGAGAAAAAGGAAACACAACGCCGCGAGAAGGAAGCCAAGAAAGCTGTGGAGCAGTACAAGTTACAAGAAGCCGACAAGGTGCTGAAGGACAAGAACGCCAACGAAGAGTTTGAGAAGCAGTACAAAGTGTGGTTGGAGCAGCGCCTCACCCTATCAGGACTTGACGAGAAGCACATCAAGGCCATCATGAACAAGGAGAAGATTCCTGGAGACAGTCCCTCCAGAGCTCCAGAGCGCTACACTCGCATGCTGCGGAAGCACGTCTCCTTGGAGACGTTGCGAACATTTGCTATTGATTTTGAATACGACGGCGTAAGTTCATTATTCTTTCTTCTGCTGGGAATACTTAGGTATGTTACATTTGCTAATACGGCCTGAACAGTCTGAAGACGAGACCATTATCGTGAAGCGCCACGTCCCTGAATGGGAGATCAAGGAGTTAGACGCGCACACCCGATTCGTACGAGAACGTCGCGAACGCGTGCCTTCAAAGGGCAAGGGACATTACAAGGGGGGCCGGGAAATTATGACCGGCAAGAGAAAGCATAGCAAGAGAAATCACGGCAAGGATAACCTTCCATTGTTAATGTACTTAGCTGGCTATCGGCTGTAGGGATTTTTTCTTTTTATGTTTCTAACACCACCCTCCAACGTCGTCGTAAGCCTTACTCCTTAGTAATTGTCACGCAGTTGTGTACAACAGAAACGCCATCTGTCGACGCGAATTCCAGGATAGCGACACACCTTACAGAAATAGACACATTATTAGAAAAGGTCCGAGGGGTATATGCCTGAGGGCGACTGATGAGAAGACGCGGGCAAGCGCCTGATGCAAAGCAGCTACCGGTTTTCAGAGGTCGCTCCGCCAGGGCCTTCCTGGGCGCTGTTCATGCATTATGTGGCGCAGGCTTACTCGGGAGTTTGGCACGAGCACACGCGTGCTTTGCGGTCACAAGCATCGGCGCATAGAGCAGCCAGGAAGGGTTGATGAGAAGATAGCTGGAACAGTTGATGGTGATAATCAAGCAGTGCGGAGGATCATGGCATTTCTGTAGGTGTGACATGGCAATAATTCCAAGAAATTTATCTGTGGCACGAGCGCGAAATCAAGATTGTGCTGGAGGCAGCTCCGAGAGGGATATTGCAGAAGTCGGGAGCAAAAGCACAGGCGGGATACGCAGCGCTGTCAGAGGGGTACATACAGCGCTGGCCCCGGTGCACTAGTGTTGCGGTGGCGTAGATTTTTGCACAAACCAGTTGTCGGCCTTTTGGGGTAAAAAGGGTTGGATCATGAGCATCCATCACCTTGAAGAGTTTTCCGGCGGCTCCAGGGATAGCATTTTCTTGCATATCCGCTAGAACGATGCACGCCTCGTTATACAACTCGAGCGAGCTCATTCATAGTCCGCTACTCATCCGAGTAAGAACTCAATTATTGAGAGATATAACGCTGTATGCGACAATGACGATTTTGAAGAAGGAGAGACTCTGATGAAATCCTACATGTCGTTGTTGAGACGGGTCGACCGATATTCGATCGAATTGCTCCAGGGCCGACATCGTCTCTGCATGACCTTTATATGCTTCTCTTCCCCAAAGAATATATTAACACCTTGGGGAAGTAAGTATTAATAAGCTAGGGGCTTGTGGCCTTGAGCACACTTCTTCCCGGATACCAGTTTTGGATGTCTGAGATAATAGCATGATGGCTAGAATGACAGAGTCGCGGGGAGTTTGCCCGCTACGGGTACTGTAGGCACAAGCCAGTCGAAGTGGCACTTATCACTGCGTGCGCCGAGACAGAGGTAAGGAGGACGACTATAATATGTTGCCGATCATGTTGGCCGGAACGGCGACATGAACAGCAAGATAAAACCTGATTTTGGTAAAGCCTTGGACCCCCCTTCACCCGGAGATAGAGAAGGAAGAGCCCTATAGTCCTGTAGGCCGAAGTGAATCGAGTGCTATAATATGCTCAGCCCAGTAATATGCACCGAAACTTTTTTTTTTTTTTTTTTTTTTTTTTTTTTTTTGCCAGGCTACGGGGTTTCATGGAAATCTGTAAGCTCGGATAATCAGGAATCTTCCCGACATATTCTTTTTTTCTTCTTAGGGCAATGGCGCATTTTCCAACAACGACTGCCTCAGATGATTTGGCCGACGCAGTCGGTCAAATCTCAACCCCTCCGCGTATTTAAGTCGCGTTGCATCATACTTACCTCTACAACCCGGTTCAAGCCAATATTCGTTTGTATAAACTAAGCATGGACGATTTTTCTAGTACAAGCAGTGCTAAAGAGTTCCCCATGGAGTATCGCTCCAGCAGACCCCTTGTTCGCAGGCGCTATCCTATAAAGTCCCTTAATCAGCAAGACGTTCAGGATAAACTAGCCTTTCTAAGAAGTTTCCGTTATAAGAATCTTGTCTCAATGGTAGAAACTTTTTATAACGAGGATTCGGGTGAAATAGAGTCTATTTTTGAATTTATGCCCGTTGACGTTGTAGACCTCTGCGTCAGGGGTTTCCCGTTCATCGAGGAGCTTAGCCTTGCAGCAATTCTTGGCCAGGCAAGCTGTGACCTTTCCATCCTAGAATTCAAAGACTGCTAAGAAAATGCCAGGTACTTCAGGGTATATCATTCCTTGAGAATGCGGGACTTACACATCTGAAGTTTCGCGAGTCGGAGGTGATGGCAGATCTGGACGGGAATATAAAAATAGGTAAGTCAATGATACGTAATCTTGAGCATAGCATAACGATATCTTATACTTTGAAGGTGGGTTGGAGTGGTGCGATAAAGGAAAGATGATGCCTTTGCAGCTACTGCCACTTACACAGCATCTGATGTACCCTTGGCTTTACTCTGAACCCGTACCAGCAGATGTGACAAGGTGGCCGGGAGGCTCTTGTGCTGTAAAGTTTTGGCAGGCCATGGTGTAAACGACAACCACCATGACGGATCTGTCCAAGGTAATCCTACCCACTCTATATTATACATAAGCGTGCGATTATATACTTATAAGGTCGTAGAGCGCGTTGCTGCAACTTCCCTGGACAACCGTTCACGTCAAGGAGTTAATTATGGTCGCCTTCAGTGAAAGGCGCACAGAAGCATTGGCCTGACGAAGCAAGGATAGCACTAGCTGACAGACTGGAAAGCTGCCCCGACCAACTAACAGCAGCACCTGATTGGTCTATACCACCGACCTTGCCGGTGAAAAAGCAATTACAAAGGCGGCCGACAGACAAATGTTGCACGCCGTGTGCGCCAGGGTGAAAGCTTGATGCAAGTCGATGTATACCAGTACTGTGCCGACAGTTACTTAAATGCATTCTGAAGTAACAAAACGTTGGAGTGGCCTTTTAACTGGGCAGTAATTACAAATCAAGAGCATATTTGCTGGCAATAGACACAGAGCGATAAGAATGATATAATACTAATCGAATTCAAATTTGTAGTCGTTCTAGTAACTAGCTGGCTTAAAGAAAATATAGTGCAGTCTAATTCACACAGTTTGATACTATACAAATATGAAATTAGCAATAATTACGCCGTCCTGCAAAGGAATCAAATGGGGTACTGTTCGTTCCAGGCAAACAAACCGGGGGGGGAGCAAGCTTCATAGATTCTGTGTTTCAGTCATTGATGGCATGGCGTCAGATGCACAGTCAGATCCATCTGTGGCGCCACCGACAGACAAAGCGGCCGGTTGGCCCCAGTACTCAAGGGACAGATTACTCTGAGTCCGTACTTCCGTCTCAGAGAGACATTGGATCTTGAGGTCCGGGTACGGGGGAAGGAACATCTTTATCCAATTTTCCATGATGTTTGATAATGAAGAAAGCTTTGCCTTGGAGCTTACAAAGTTATTGATGAGGTACGTGACACATGGGGTCTCCATTTGCCCAGCGCGTTTGGCCTTGAAACTTTACATCGCCTCTATAAGTCAGTCTTTGTTCAGATAGTGTCCATCCACACTTACGTATTCTGCGAGATACGCATCCCTGGCGCTATCAGACCTATGAATCCAAAGTGATTGGTGAATGTTAACAACGGGCAGCCGATACGCAGCCAATTCTCAACTCTCTTCCTCCTGGGGTCTTTATCGCTTAGCTTATACATATTAACAGCGTCGCCGAAGACTCGTCCAGTTAACAAGTCCAGCATGGTATTACGGGTGGCATGAACTTTGTATCCCATAGCCCGCCATAGACATCGCCGTTTATTTTCAAGCGGTTTCTCTTCGATATAAACCCCTGCGACGTCTATGGCTAGGAGCCGCCATTCAAGCGTATGTTGAGCTAACTTGTATTTATCGTCATGAATATGTTTTTCTGTATTATCAAATAGCTTGGGTAGCTGCTGTATCCAAGGCTGATAGGGTTGAATAAGTTCCTGGTCGCGACAAATATTCTGCAAAGACCTGCAGAGGCCCCAGAAATTATACAGATCTTGCTACGGATCTGGCTTGATCATCAGTGTTTTAGACGGCTTGTTGCTATTAATATTGCCGTCGGCACAAGTCTCATCGTGTCTTCGGCTTTTCTTACGCCCTTCACCGGTGTCATAATCGTCGTGTTCGGTTCGTTTAGAGCGCTTTCGCTTCGACTGACTGCCCTGTGGAGAGCTAGTTGGATCTATCGAGCTGTTGCCATCGACTCCTGTCGCTTCGTCATGATTTGGGCCATCACCGGACGGTGTTGCCTCCGGTGTTGCCTGTGGTGTTGAAATAGTGGCTTCTGCAATCGTCTCTCGAAGCGCAGATACAATATCCCCAAAGTCTTCGTTGGCTGCTCGCAGCCGTATAGATGAGTTTACGACTTTGCAGAAATCTTCCTTATTCAGCTCCTTAATAAGGTTCTCAATGCGCGTCATGTTTCTAGTCATGCTGGCGCTGAGGATGGTGCAAGGAGAGGGAGGGGGATGGACGACGAGCTGGTGGCGCGTGTGTTGCTAAAATGGCGAGCGAAAGTTGGCTGGAACTGCTATGTCCCTTCGTTTTGTGGACCTGTCTTACGTGTACATTTACAGTAGCACCAGAGCGCCTGGGATGGTTTGGCAACATTACTGTTTCCTGTGGCAGGCGGCGCATACTATGACACATGGCTGGTCGGCATCCACCTCGTGCGGCTCGTCATACATCTGTGGGTTGAAAACGCCTCAGAGATAGGAAGACCTGAATTGCGGCGTGTTACCTTTTTTCGAACCGGTGCAACCTAAACAAGGCACCGACTGGCTGCAATGCTGTGGAGATTTAGTGGCCAGCGCCGACTCCCTGCGGCGCTTGGGCCCAATTCCTGTGGCTTCGGGTTGCGGCCGCTAGTCGGAAAATATAGACCTTACTGCCACCTATTCATCTCCTGGCCAAAAAGTATTCATTATATGCGCAGCAAGCAGTGGTCACGAGTGCAGAATCAACGCAATGATGGGATCTAGAGGCAAAGTAGTTGGCGCTTATGGATACAACCGTGCATTCTCCAGTATCAGCCACAATGTGCCCTTGTCAGCTAGCCTGTAACAAGATAAATGAGTTCATCCAGTGGATTACATATCAAGCAAGCCAATGAAAACAGGATGCAAAGTCCACTATGAGACTAGACAGGCCTTTTGTCTCAAAAAGTAATCTCATGGTATTAATATTTTAGGCCAACCACTTCAGTAAAGTAACATTAGGTCTCTTCTAATTATAAGGCGGCGGAAAGCAGCAGCGTCGTTGGCTAAATAGAGCCTTCGTTCTCACTACCTTAACTGCCGCTTTGTGGTTGCTTATAAAATTCATTAGCGACTCTTGTAACTTGAACCCAACAGCAGTCAGTACCAACTCCTACTCATAGGTATTGAAGTGCGGACTAGGACGCCTGGGCGTTGCCAAACTTTGCGTACGATATGCGGACAAGTCCTACGACTGGCTCGAGACTTTGCCGCCAAAAGAAAAACTTGCAAAAAAAAAAAAAAAGTTTGTAAAGAAAGTTTTGTAGAAAAAATTTTGTAAAAAAAACTAATGTGGCCCACTGCAGGGCAGGGGGGAGGCAAGGCTCTAAAAAAATGCTGGGTCAAGTGCTGTTCCCGACGGCACGGGAGATCTGCAACGTTCTGCCAGGCCGCGTTAGCCCCTGATGGTCGGCGCCGTGGCGTGGCCCGTGGGCTTGGCAGACGTGGTGACCGACCTCTCCAAGCCGAGCACTGCCTCTTTTATCCAGACCCTGTCATGCCTTTCCGGCCCAAGCCCGTACTAGTATGGATGGCTTCATTCACCATTGCAGTGTAATAAAACAATGTAATAAATTGCAAACGATAAAAGGCCAACGTTGGAGCATGGCATGGAACTGTGAAATTTCTTGTGAAATCGCATCGAGATGTTACTGCATATACAAGCTCCGTAAAATCTTCAACGTTTATGCGCTTACTTTGCTGCCAGGGGCAATCGGCAATAATCCACCACCAGAATTTCACCGCCACCTACTCGTACCACCTAACTCGAGCGAAGTGCTGGTTTTGTTAGTTGATGGTGAGATATGACTTTTGTGTAGAATGCCGTAGACGATGATGGAAAGGCCGCGTAGCCCTTTCTGCCTCTTTATGGGGACAGACCCGCCTGCTCAGGCCACGCGCCTGAGCTAGCCGAGCCTCTGGCTCTGCGCCTGGTTGCTCAGCAGCTTTTCCTCGCACGCCAGCGCACGGCGCCCAGGTCGCAACTCGACTTGTATGGAAAAGGCCGTCGCAGCAGGTTGTAGCAAACAGAACCCTCCTTCTGGTTATATAAGGACAGCCACCAAAAACTCTGAAGCAGATAGCAAAACAAACATGTCTTATACTCCACGGGATCAGAAACGGGACAGAAGTAACGAAAACTTCAAGAAGAGGTGGCGTATATTCGTAAAAAGCGGATTACAGGCTCACCGTGACTACCATGCCGATGTTTATATTTTGCTATGTCGTAAGGGCCAGACGTACGAGTTCAAATCTTCTGATCGGGCATGGCCGTTGATGCCTGAGGAGTTGGCGTGTAAACCTATAGCAGGAATTTTGCATTACGGCAAACTAACAAAGAATGATAGGAGAAATGCTTCCCTGTGGTGGAAAAGGTAACAGTAACTGAGGCGGCTCTTGCCACCAGAAAAACGACGTGATCTGGGTCGCTAATCATGGCCACCTGAGATACTCGGTAGAATAATTGGATTGAGACGTCGAGCAGACGGGCGGCGAGCTGCGCAGCTCCTTCCGTCTCGAACGGTGCGCACCTAGCAGGCCTCAGAGCAGTGTCGGGGGAGCGGGGTTGCGTGGGCCTTGTTGCTCATAGCGCTTTTCCTTGGCGCGGATACAAAGTAATGGAGGTTCCAGTACTATAACGGCCCAGGTCATGTTCTATAGAATAAAAGTATGCAGACGCTGCGTTTCTGAATATGAATTATGACGGTAATAAAGCAGATGCGTCGACCAAGACTCGAGTGGCCCGAAAGGGCAGGTACTTACCGATACCTTAATGCACCTCGTTTGTGTTGCCGAAGGCACCCAGAGTTAAGTGAGAATATACTATGGCCTGACGTACCAAGAGAAATTTTGTAAGTCCAGCATGGTATCCTCAAGTATACCGTCTAGCTCAGGGCACGCGACTGAGCAAGTGGGCCACCCGGAACCACAATATACGCCGTTGTGTAGATGTGGCGCTGTGCCGCAGGTACTGACCACTGGCACCTGCACTGCACTTGCACTTGCACCTGCCCCTGCAACCGCGTCGTGCACACTGCATCCTGCAGCCGCGCAGTATTTACTTTTGAGTGCCAAAGCAGCAAATTCTGGCTGTTAAGTCCTTTTATAAAAGCCCTGCTTCCAGCCGCCCAACCTTGGCCTTTATTTCCTCTTTTATGCCGTTAATTTACAGCGATGGATTCTTAATAAAGTACCAGCTTAAAAACACCGCCGTCCTCGCCTCTAAACTTGGATGAGCCTGAGCCTGCCCAATGTCTTAGTGCCTATGACGTGGGTTATCTTCCCGCGACTGCCCATCCATACTAACCCGTTAGCCTCCAGTGTCTCCAAGCTCTTGCCTACCACCTTCAACACAGTGACCCTGAGGTTGTAGCATACTTCGCCGCCAACTTCAGTGTCGTGTCTCTTCTCCAAACGAAACTTCCGCTTGACGAACGCTGCAGCCCACCCAGGCCGTCCACAGACACCCTAGATCGCCATACCGATCCTGCTCAAACGAGCCGTTCCAGCGATGCTGAACCAGATAGCTGTCAAGAACCACCTGCAAAATGGAGAAAGCGTAGAGCTACTCAACCCAGAGGTGTTGAAAGCACGGAGAATAATAGCGACCGCAACTATAGACTGGCTAATGAGGCTGCTGACAATGTACCTCAGGAACTAGGCTCCGATGGCATACTGCAAGGTTTAAAGCGCTTCCTAGCCTATGAAAGGAGCCGAACAAGCGATGGCATGGAGCAACCACTGCATTCAATCCAGCAAACCGAATCACAGAGCGAAGAAGATGTTACGAGGAGTCTTAAGAAAGTCCAGGCGTACTTCAGCAGCCTGTAACCCGGTACTCACTTCGCGATGGCTCTGGAGAGGTATGAGCGCATGTATATCGCGCAGCTCTATGAGGATGCCAAGAATAACAAAGGAAATCGTAAGTATTCGGCCGCAGTCGTATTTGCTACGGAACTTTGGCCGGAGTATGTACGGAGCTTGAAGTACTCGACAGCAAGGGCTAAACGCGAGGCAATGCAAAAGAAATGGAAGGGTGAGGTGCACAAATATAAGTTTTGGCTGTAGCTTGCAGATAACTGTGGCAGCGGCGTGTTTCCGCTCCTGCCAGAGGCATTTCGGAACGAGCAGTGAGTCGATGTCCGTGTCGTCGGAAGCCCGCATCTGGCTAACAAGAACAGTGCCCGCCGACTTGGCAAATTGGACGAGGAGAGACTTTTCACAAGTATTTCTGAAAGGTACCCAAATTTGAAGGAGGATCTAAAGGACCTCACATATCTTGTATCGTATTTCGCAGAGAACAAATCGTTATCGGAGAGACAGCTTGTTTTAGAGACGCTGGACGATGATAAAATCTCCACTATGAGGCAAAGCGGCCTGCGAGAGCTTCTAAGGTTTGTTGAAGTGCTCGGGGTATATTCTGACGGTCTTAATGACTCAGCTGCGTTGGAGACCGGCCACCAGCTTGGCCTTGAGCCAAGTGTTGATGGGGGCACAAACCCCATTAACCAGGCTATTGGTGGGGTCCCGGCAGCTCATTCTCAATTTGATCAGGACTGGCTGGCTATGGACTCTGTGGAGGAAAGCTTCTACAAGCTCTTGCAGGCGGAGGAATACTTCGTAGACCCTGCGTGGCTAGAGAATTATCAGTGATAATGCGTCACTAAGTATGTTAGAGTTCTGCATAGTAATATTCATATTGTATTGTACACATAGTAAATGCTGTAGTGATATTAAAAAACTCTGTCTAATGCGATCTTTTGGCTGGCTGGATATAATATCGTCCTAACTAGTCAAGAATAAAGGTTGGTGACGAAGCTTCAAACTGGATAGTCGAGCGTCTCGCAGGCTTGGAGCATGTTGCTGACCGGGGTGGGCATGTTAGTGGAAACGCATACGCGGCCTGCTAGGCCCGCCGTCGGCAGGCCGTGCAGAGCTCCGACATCATCTGTCGCCAGATTTGTAGAATCCAGGACTCGCGTCACTCATTTATTCAATTTTTGCGCCAGGCAAATTTTTGCTTGAAGCTTGCCGCGGGGTACTGGACAGCTGAGCTGTGAAGCTGCTCAGGTCGATACCACAGTCGATTGGAATCAACTCTAGATCATGCGAGGGATAGAGGGCAGGCTTTCGCGGCCAAGGTGCTGGGTCGCAGTCGAATAAAGCGAAGAGAGAGCTCATGCGTCTTGTCAGGCACTGCAAAGGAGAATGGAGTGGGGCATGGTTTTTAGAAACACAACCAAACTCTTGACTGCACCAAGCACCTGTCGAGCCCTCTTCTTTGACGGCCACCAGCAAAGTCATTAGGGTATATAAAGGTTGCAGCCCTGGCTTTTTCCATTTTATTTTCCTCCCCTATCAAAGCTCAGCTATGTACGAAACCACTTTCTTATACTCTATAGCATTTGGTGCCTTGTTTGTCCTGCTAGTCCTCCGATGTCCTGTGTATCGTCTCATAGACACATGTTGTCCATTGGCGTTAGAATTCGTGCTCCTGCCCTTCAGAGCAATTGGCAGATTAGTATCCGACTATCTTGTTCACCCGACTTTTCTACGATGCAGCAAATACTCTGATCGCTGGAGTCGTGGGGATGTTTTGGTACTTTTGGCCTATGTCGGGGCAACTGCGTCTTGTATCCTAGTTCCTCTCTCTGGAATCGATCAAATCGTCTTTCGATCGGGAACTCTTTCGGTTGTTAACTTTATCTTCTCGTTCGCGGGCCCTTATCTCAGTTTCCTCGCTGATGTCCTCGGTATGTCACTTCACTCCTGCCGTCGCCTTTACGCGTCAGTTGGGGCGTTTGCTTTCGCCCTAGTAGTGTTTCATGCCGTTGTAGCTGGAGTAACAAAAGGAGGACTCGATTTGTATGTAATGAAAGACCTATTCGCCTTGGTGGTAAGTCGCTTTTGCCAATTCTTGAGAGGCCCTTTAAATAATACTTGGTAGTCCATTCTATGTCTGTGCGCCCAGTTGATCCCACTGGCATTGCGTAGCGTTGCGTACGAAGCGGCTTTATGAATCCACCAGATTCTTGCGTTTGCCTTTGCGTATGCTCTCTGGCGGCATATACCATCTACAAATCTTCTTCCGGGCTTGTATATATATATAGGCGGCGCTCTCTTCCTCGCAACTTCCCTTTTTCTGCTTGGCAGCGCCGTCTATTGCAATAGTATGAGGCTTCCTCGAGCGCGGATATTGTTCGACAAAGGCACGATCAAAGTGCACCTACACCTCTCCCGGCCACTGAAAGTTAAAGCTGGGCAATACATAATCCTTTGGGTTCCGTCAGCGAGCTTGTGGTCCTTCGCGCAGGCGCACCCGTTTACGGTTATATCTTGGTCCAAAAACCCGCAAAAGTGTCTGGATCTGTTTATTGAGCCCCGCCACGGCTTCACCAAGGATCTGTTCGCTCTTTCAGAGTATGGCCCAACAACAAGCATTGCGATGTTCAGCGGGCCGCATGGAAGGCAGCTGTCTATTCATAAATACGAAAATATTGTCATGCTCGCCACCGGGTTTGGGATTGCCGCATACTTACCGTATCTGAAAAAGCTGATACAGGGCCACCACAGCCAGGCGACTCCAATTCGTCGGATCCATCTTGCATGGCAAATTGAGCAGAGAGGTGAGCCATAGAGTTTGAATTACCATGCACCTGCTGATATACCTCAGATGTGGGAATTTCCGCGCAGAAGCTGCTGAACGAGGCGCTCGATGAGGACAACCTTGACGGAGAGAATGTGGGTAATCCGACGCCGCCCATGACTCCATACTTATCTTGTGGCGCAGATTCTCCGCATATCGATCTATATCAAGTCAGAGAGTATAACTGAAGTGAAATTTGGCGATAGAGCCACAGTGTACCCCGGCCAAATACCCCTTGCGGATATTGTCACCTCGGAGTTGCGAGATCGACGACCGGGAAGTAAGACTGTGATCTCAGGTGCGTTGCCTTCACCACACGGAAGCAAGTCTAATCATTCTTGGCAGTATCTACTAGCGGTGTCCTTCGGGATGCTTTAACAGACCTGATGCGGTATTATCGACGCTGTAATGTGGATATTAGATATACAGAATATCAGCCATAAAGCATTCGCTGCGCCGCCCCGCGATAATAAAACTAATTCTTGTCTATTGTACTATTTACCCTACTTCTTTTGCGCCTATCTTCTGTCCTAGTTGTCATATATTGGGGTGCTCTAGCCCGAGTTAATGCCCAAGCACTTCCATCGCTCTGGAAGGGTACCTATATCCGCACCCCACCCAAGTGTTTGCCAAAGATACCAACCCTGCAAGCCGTCTCCTATGCCAAGGAAGCTTTAGCAAGGGTTCCTTTCATGGTCAGCACTGTCCCAAGTCCTGGAATAATGAAGAAGGCTCTTACTTGTATGACTGAGGCCGTCGCAGATTTGCTCTGCGTTGCGGAGAGAAACTCGAATGTAAGCGGGAAACGATCAGGATGGTCTAGACCGACATGCCCATCTTCCCTGTCATAACCATGGGCCAGGTACATGGTGATTTCTCCAACAGCTTTCAAGTGTTGACAGGCTCCCAGATAGCTTTTTATATACTCTTGGCCCCCTAGGTATGTGTCAGCGGGGTAAAGGCGGCTGGTATGCATGCATGACCTACATAGCTTGATGTTACCAAAATAGTCGACTAGGATATTGGAGTAGGTGAGCTGCGAGTGCTCCAAGGCGTTTTGCTCAAGGTACAACAGTCCGTCGATAATCTGCTATAGTTTAGCGATGGAGCTTATCCATGTGAAGGCAAACACTGACCTGTCCCAGTGCTGACGCCAGTCGTAGATCATTCAGAAGAGGACTACCCGCAATTTCGGACAGCGCTAGAGGCATGAATTCAAATGAAACGAGGTATCCCCCATCTATAGGAAAGAAAAGTTGCGGGTCGACAAAGCAGTTGTGCCGGACTCGGTGTATAGCTTGTACGCGGCTTTCCGCAGTCGGGCCAGTGAAAGTCTTTATAATCACGACAGGGTTTTTATCAATGTCTGGGTGTATTTTTTCTGCCACTGTAAAGTAGTTAATGTCTCCAAGTTGCAGGTCATATAGCACCTGATAAATATCCCACGGCGATTTCGGTGCCACTGGCACCACAACAAATGACTCGTCGGCGCATTTTACGTCCTTAAGGGTCTCGGTGGACTTGACTGCATCAACCTTTTTCTTCTTCTTTAAGCGGTTTGGTGTAGAGGAGCCCTCCTCAAGTGGTTCGCCGTGATTGACGCTCTTGAGATCATCTGTGATGGGCGGACCCTGTGCTCCCGCGCTGTCCAAATCAATGTGAGTGGGAGGTCGCCTTTTCCTGTGATCCGCACTCATCGTAGCCTTCAATCGCAGCTAAATAAACAATACCGGACTGGGTTGCTTTCCCCGTAGAAGCCGGTCTGTAATACGGGGCTCTGGGCTCTTATAGGCAGCAGTAGTGGAGCAGAGGTTACGGACACCAAACCGGTGCGCAGTATAAAACGTCACTTCCTGCCCTTCCCCAACACGCTATA
>JAMAJY010000078.1:0-30636 GCA_023628775.1 Lecanicillium sp. S3808
GCAATTTCTTTAGGCGACACCCCTAAATCGTATGCCGTAACAATCCTCGTCCTCTTATGAGGCGAATAGTGTTTTTTTGGCGTCTCGGAATCCATTTTTGGCTATGTTATTGCGAATTGAAGAAGAAGGGTTATTTTCAACGCGTCGCGGGTACGCCAACGCGATGGGACCTGAACGGAACTTTCTGAGACCCACTGTAAAACACCGCTGGTCAAAAATAGCGATTATCTGCCCCACCTCACTACTAAAACTCACTAAAACACCCGCGACACTCATTTCGGTATTGGTTGGTAATAAATAAGAACTCTATTTTAATAGTTTTTAGCCCTACGGGTGAAATAGAACCAGTGTGTTACAAATGCAGAAGGAAGTAAGCCTGCGGGACTGTGGCCAGGCTGGAATAACACTACTAGGCAGACTACCCGATGAAAGGCACGGGGGAGCTTTACGGTAGCACTTGTCCTGGTGCGCCACTTAAAGTCTAGCGAGAATGGGCAGCTCGATCTGAGCTGCATTGTGCGCTTTAAACTAGGTCTCGGTCAGTAATAGCATGCTATGCAATATTTTATACATACAAGTGCGTTCAGATCTGGAAGTTCCTTGCCAGCAGGGCAATGCACGGTAAAATGCCAAGTACCGGTGGATGGATGCTGATATAATAAGAGCGCGCAGATTTCACCGCGACGCCCGAACAACTGAGTCCTCGCCAGTAGAGAAGGACCTCGCTTTCGGGCAGCTTCTTTCTCTCTTTTGCCATGTTTTTTCAAAGCCTCTTGGTTTTCGATGTTGGGTACCTCATTCGTAGTAATCTATATCACATTTAGGGCCTGTCATGTATGTGTGTTAATGGCTGTATGTGCCTACCATTGCGTTCAGATCTGGAAAAATCATGCCTGAAGGGCAGTGTTGCGTGACATGCCAAGCTGAGGAAACATCTTGGTACATGAGAAGCGCTGGGACGTCCCCTTTCACTCCGAGCTTTTTGACAAGACTTGCCAAGGCTGGGCCACGCCTTTTCACGATCCGCACGCACTTTTCTTCGAGCATAGCTTCAGCAGTAAAATACGAGGTAATGATGAGATTTGCATTTGATTATGGATTGTTATTGAAGGGTGTATTCCAAAAATGCCCTCCTATATACATGGCTGTGGAGTTCAGTGAGGCTAGCTCACTCACATCACCGTCATGCCCACAAGTTTATGGGTCAAAGAGCCAAAAGTCGCGACTCATGTCAATTCAGCAGCGGACACTCGTTCGCAACATACGCCATGGGGTAATGGGAATGGAAAGCAAGAAGCCGCTGCCCATGCTACGAATTTTCAGCAACTAGTAGCAGCATACACCAGGGAGGGTGCATACCAAAACGCTGCTGCTTGTCAACGCGCAAATTTCGAGCGGCGAATCTTACTAGCGGCACCCCAGGGGGTCTGGGAAGCAAACGCCTGCTGATCTTGTCAAGTCTACAAGCCTACAACTTAGCATTTTTTAGCCAGCAGCACAAGCCGGGGGGGGTAGGGATCAAGAAGCTGCTTCGTTGACAGCTCACGCCACGGGGTGGCATTATTTGGGGCGTCGAGCAGGAGTAAGTTGCAGCGTGGTGGAAAACGCCGAGGATGTACCCCCCAACAACCAACAAACCCCCACCCCTCTCCTTTCCGCCCCTGGCCTATCGCATGCTGATTTAACGTCGGCACTATAACCCTAACCCTGGTTCAAGTAAAGCAGCAGCAGCCAGTATACTGAGTAGCGTAATAGCAAGTGGCGCAACCCAGCCATCGTGGTACGGCGGATTAATATTCAGCCGTCATCTTCCGTATGGAATCCTCAAAGAAGAGGACTGGCTGTGCCTACCAGAAGGCTGCCCCACTCTTACCCGCTGCGACAAGATGGCCTGCAAGAATCGGTGCTGTGCGTATCACGTGGCTGTCGCGTCGTCCTTCGCGCTTGTTTACGTACGCTCCATCCCTTTCCTTCGATCAGTCACGACAAAAAAATGTCCCAAAAATGGCGCTCAGCGAGGAGCAAGTCAAAATCATCGCGGACCACCCGCTCAATGACTTGTTGGCTTATTTTCCCGCCAAATTACGCAATTTGAAGGAATCCAATACATCTTGGCGTACCGACATTGCCGGCCTTCTCGGAGCTCTCGTCGTCTCCCCGACAGCATACAGCCTTCCTTTACCGGACGGGAATGGCAACGTGGCAACAAAGCTCTTTCCTATACAGCAGAACGTCCAGGGAAGCTCCCTCAAGTTCAATCTATTACAGCCGCTCGTGGACGCGGTTATCACCAACTCTCCCGACACTGACATCTGGACAGCGGTCATCAATCTCATTGAGGCTGTCAACCCGTCGACACCCCCGCCGACCAGCATCGTCCCAACTGCACTCGGAACGCCAGTTAGAAGGAGCTCGAGCCGGCTGGCGGATAGCGAGACGCGCCATATTGTCGAACGTGAGCTCTTCTACGAAATACGAAACTGCACGCATAGAGGCGTGCCGGGCTTTTTTGAAAAGCATTTCGACTCGACAAAGTGGACCAAGAAACAGCAAAAAATGCTCAAATTGATCTTGGCGAACCATGACGGCACCAAATGGACAGGTTTTCCGGCTGATCCGTGGGAAAAGCAGGTGTGGGATTGGTTGGTCAACCTGGAAGCAAAGGCGTTAACTGGCGCAAGCTATCCGTTGCATACCAGCAAATCTGCTACCGATTTCAAGAACCGCAAGGGTCAGATGGATATATTTTTCCAGAAACCGAATCGAGCAAAAAGTGGCCAATTTAAATACAAGCATGTTCTTGTTGTCGGGGAGCATAAGCTGTCTCCTAAGACAGCCGACTTCAAGGCATGCGTACTGCAGCTCACAAGACATGTCCGGAGCATCTTTGACGACCAGCCGATGCGCCGCTTTGTCCACGCATTTACCATCAAGGGCACTACGATGGAACTCTGGATTTTTGACCGCTCCGGTGCATACAGCTCTGGTGAGTTTGACGTCCATCGCGAACCCGAGAAGTTTGCCAGGGCTCTTGTCGCATACGCCACGATGGATGACGAAGCGATGGGTCTCGACAGGTCCATTGAGTGGAAAAACGGCCACCGCTATATAACAGTGGAGGGAGCTGACGGCAAAGACGAATGTGTAAAACTGAAGCATCTTCTTGTCAAGCAGTGCGCTGTGGTGTGTCGGGGAACGACGTGCTTTGCAACCGAGAACGGCGTCGCCAAGTTTTCGTGGCGATCGGCTAAGAGGCAGCCTTCTGAAGTTAAACACCTCAAGACGACACGGGAGAAGGGTGTGGAGGGTGTCGCCACGCTTGTGGGACATCGCGAGATCATGACCGTTGCCGACTTGCGAGCGGGCTTGGAATTTACCAAGGATACGCAGCACTCTTTTCGAATGACCACCCAGGACCGATCGGACGAATATAATCGCTTACAAGACTCCGATACTAGCGGGTCAAGCAGGAAACGCAAGTCTTTAGATGAAGGCACGCGTCCCGCCACAAGGAGGCGGTCCAACAGCCAAAAATCTGCACTTAGTCAAGCTTACGACGACGACGATCGAGAAAGTAAAGAAGCGAATGGCCAGCCGAGACCAAGCTTATATCTGCCGGACCGAAACGACCCGTACGAAAACCGAATTCTGTCCTGCCTTATCGTCTCCCCCGCTGGACGCGTTATAAGCGACTTCAAAACCATCCGAGAGTTACTTGAGGCACTCCAAGACGCCATACGAGCGCATCAATCCTTATATATCAAAGGCCGCATTTTACATCGCGACATTTCTTCCAACAATATTATCATTACTGATCCGGTCGAATCAGGTGGTTACAAGGGAATGCTCATCGACCTGGACTTGGCCAAAGAACGGGACAGCAAGCCTAGTGGCGCTCGAAACCAGACCGGGACGATGCAGTTTATGGCGGTTGAAGTGTTACGTGGCGCAGACCACACCTATCGGCACGACTTGGAATCATTTTTCTATGTGCTTCTGTGGCTGTGTGCACGCTGCGCCTGGGATAAAATGAAGGGTTTCCGCGAGGATGGCGAAATGGCACCTGACGAGAGCGACCTGCGTAACTGGGAAATTGGAAGCTTCAAGGAGATTGCGAAAGCGAAAGAAGGAGACATGACTGTGAACGGTCTTGAACGCATAATAAACGAGTTTCCGAAGTCATTAAGCTTGGTCAAGCAGCTGTGTCTGCAAATTAGATCTGTGCTTTTTGGGGACACTGCTAGGATAATGCTCGGAACACCAAAAGGAGAGGAACAACAGCTGTATAATGCCATTCTTGCTGCATATGACGCGGTTATCAGCCAAGTCTAGTAGGTTGGCAGTCTTATTATTTGAACGGACTGGAATTTCATAATGATTAATAGACAACGTTCCGGAGTCACTATAGTCTGCTTCTCCGGATTTTTCGCAAAACGAAGGACATGCCTCTCCCGCTAACACATCTGTGACGGTACAGTACATGATTCACAGCTCTCCTCAGAGCTACGAAAAAAGTAGGCTGCTGATGTAGCAGTTTAGGTGGCGACGTTTATTGGCCAGATAACCATGTCATGACGAAACTCTCTGCCTGGTAATGAGCCTAGATATGATACTAATGCCGCGCGAGGTAGAGCAAGCTTTTTCGAGTCAATCAAGTTAGCCGTGAGTGAGAGGAAAAGCGCGGAGATGTGCGAAGTCGTCATCAAGCTGACACAGCTGCATCGTCTTGCTTAACGTATCAGGTGATGTGTTTGGCGGAGGTCAGGTTCGATGCCCTCACGGGTATAAAAGGACGATGGTCGTCCTTCTTCAACCGCTGGCAACTTCATCTCCTTTATCACCCTACTACGCCATCGTTTCCAACATATCATACACAACAGGCGAAGCTGTCCTCCCTCTGTCCACTACTATCGATGAACTCTTCCACTGCAGTACCAGGACCGACTCCGATATTCTATCTTTCAACCGCGAGGCCAGTTTGCCTTCGTTCTTTGGCATCATGCCGACTGCCACCTGCGACATTGCCGGCCAGAATGCCTTCTATCTTGGCACTCGAGTTAGTTCCGCCACTAACACTGAGCAAGTCGAGCTCACCTCCTTTCAGTATGATGATTGGGTAGTGGACCTACGAGACCATGAGGTGGCCGTGGAGCACACCGGCGAGACAAAAACAGTCATGGATGACGTGATTAGCGAAGCAGCAGGTCATGCCAATGAGGACCACAACGGGAGAATCGCAACTGACGAGAAGGATGGCGTGACGGAGGATTACGTGACGTTGAATGACACCAAAAATGATGACGCGAAAGATGAAAACGGCAAGGAGGGCGGGACGGACGAAAAGAAGGACAGAGACGAGAAGGGCGACAAGAAGGACAGGGACGAGAAGGGCGACAAGAAGGACAGGGACGAGAAGGACGAGAAGGACGAGAAGGACGACAAGAAGGACAGGGACGAGAAGGGCGACAAGAAGGACAGGGACGAGAAGGACGAGAAGGACGAGAAGGACGAGAAGGACGAGAAGGAGAAGGGGCCGGCGGAGGTGGCCCAAGACGAGAACCTTGCTCCCTGCAACGCTATCCCGCCCACAACTGGGAAGAGGAAGTGGGGTGTGTCAGGAGCGCTGGAAAAAGGAAGTCGTTTCAATCCGATAATGATCGATAACGAGGAGGACGATGCGGAGCTACCAGAGAAATACCACAATCTCTACGATGATGTTCCACCCAGCGCCAAGAAGAGTAAGCGGAATACGTTTACATTGCCTGAAGAAGTCATCACAGCCCAATAACTATCAAAGACTAAGACGATAAGTTGTGCGCGGGAAGTGAGCATTTGCGGCGCTCAAGAACTCCTTGTGCTCACCAGTCTGAAGTTGAGGCACAGGGTTCGGAGAGGCGCAGGCGCAAGGCGTTGCTGGTCTAGGTATGTTTCTGTCTCGGCAGCGTGCTGCATCGGCATTGGCATTGGTCAGCAGTACTCATAACGGGGCGAAATATGGATTGCCATTATACCAACGCAATGATAACTTTGAGGTACGCTAAGGGGGACAGGAAATTCACGTATTTGCATCTAATGTGCTTCCTTTAATTTGACCTTCAAGACTGTTCCTCAGGCCCCCAACCTTTCCCTATGATCTGTTCACTACACATACCAAGGCTCCAACATGCCCGGAATCTGGGAATTGCTGAACCCTGGCGGATCGGAAGATGTCTGTAGATCTTTGGTGGTGGAGCCACCCATATGAGGAGAGACGAATACGAATTCGAAATCGTTCCGTGTAGCTTCGCATACACCCGCAAATGATGGCGGGGACGCGTCCACAAATGACAGCGAGGTAGGCTGCTGTATCTGTTTGCCAAGCGCCCCACTATCAATCAGATCCCTATGATGTGGGTATGCGTCTTCAGGCGGTGCGCCTGGGCTTTGCCTTACACAGTTCAGTCAGCGTCGTTGTTCGCTACTTAAAACATCATCCAGCCCTACATACTGTGAAACTTCTGCGCTGTGGAGCACTTTTGCCTTCTTACGTCCGTGGGCTTCGGTGGCGATGCCGTGTTCTCGCAAGAGAGCAGCCATAGTGTCTCGGCCGATTCGGTTAATCAACTATGCTTGTTAGTATGCAGTCTTCACTAGCTTATCATTAAGATTGTTTACCTCTGGTAGCTCCCGCAACAGATTCCGAGACATTCTTTCGTTAAAATCGTTGGCGATGCATTCTAATTCACTTTCCTTGATGGCATCCGGCTTATCGGCCGCTTTACCTCCGGGCGGAGCTAACAGAGGTTGGAAAAGTGGAGAATCGAATTCCATATCGACAAAATAGTGATCGAGACAGAATATGAAACGAAATAACCTGGAGGGAACTTGCCTTTTAATGTTTGCTCGTGCAGATGCACCGGGCTCTATGCATGGTGACAGATTGACCCTTGCTTCTGCAAACGCGGTCCTATGCCTACTTGTCTGCTTTAGCATTCACAGTCAATGAACCAGTGCTACTAGTAATAATACACAGACGAGATGAAAACAGCCGGGGGTAGAACGCTGCGTGATCCCTCGAAGTGTAGGTAGAACGCTGCGTGATCCCTCCAAGTGTGGGTAGAACGCTGCGTGATACCTCCATGTGTGGGTAGAACAGTGCGTGCCCCTACCGTATACGACGAGGTTGTAGGACGGTGCGGGGCCCCGCCACGTGGCTTAGAACGGTGCCCTGCTGGTGTGGCTGTTCGGTGCGGTACCGCACATGGAACACGTCGGAAGGCCGCTTTCTCGGCAAAGGATAATCACATACTCCGGAGGGGCCAAACATCCGGAACTGTTTAAAGAGAATTCGCGGTCTGCCTGCTCGAGCTGACGTCAAATACAATGTCGCTGGTCGCTGAGGTTCTCGAGAAGGGATTTGTTCATCTGGAGGATCCAGACATGGGACGTATTGTCGGAGAGATGGGAAAGCACAATTTATTGTCCGTACCTGGCCTTACATTGCTTCGTAGCATTCTACATGACTCGGTAAGTCTGGTCAGCAAGCTCTCGGGGGCCTATCATCTAATCGTGTCAGTCTATTCAAAGCATAGCACATGCTTTACTGGGAGAGTGCGGTTGTAAGCTTGGGCACTGGCTGAAATATAATGCACGACCGGGTCATATTGAAGGCTGGAGAACCGGCGGTAGACACGCTGGACTTCGAGTTCTGCTGGTTCTTGCCTTGGCGAAAGGATCTCGTGTAATTTACTATTCAGGCTCTCAGGTACACGATCTGCCTGAGCTGCAAAATGTGCCTAACCGGGGTTTACCTGAGACAACGCGAGATGCCCTTGATAGGGTAGGCTGTGTCCCAGTGGAGAGAGACTATCCTGATGGAGCTTTGTATGTCACCACTCCGTGTAACAACTACGATACTAACATGTTTTTGCAGAGTGGTTATGGACGCTCGGCTCTACCGCGAAATCCAAAACGGAAATATGATCAAACACGAGATTATAGCTAACGATGCACTGTCGGGCGACCGAGAGGCGTTAGGGGTGGAAGAGAGCTTGGAAGAGACGATCAAAGGAATACAGTCGACGATAGGGATTAACTACAAGATCATCCCAAGAGCCGCCAATAATGTCCGCTCATAGCACCGTACCAGATACCCCTGAAAAATCTTCAAGTATTTGGTCCCAGCTTGCTGGCCAGTTTGCAATTCGAGTGATAACAGGGTCGTATCTCCCAAGTTGTGTCGGTGTAATCCCAATATTAGGATAAGACGTGTCCTGAATATTGATCGAGGTAGGTGCTGAGACCTCAGTCTGACTTAATGGGGTCCTATTGCGACGCTCAAGGGCTATGAAGTCATCAAAGGTGGTAGCAGGTACCGCTGCGGTTCCACTCGCAGGCTGCAGAGCACTTTGTTCCATGTGCTCTTCATCGTTGTGCGCCGCAGTCAACCCCGTCTCGGCAATCTTGACTCTCTGAGCTTGGGGCAACTCAGGCCCTTCGAACTTCCTTTTCTTGATGCATGCCCGTTTTGCACGATGCAGCTGGCTGACAACATCTTTCCGGAGCTCATTGGATACCTGTTGCATGTATGTGGCTTTCGTGCCGCGATCGTTTACGTGGCAATATTTGGCGTGTCGTATAAATTTACTTGCAATACTGTACGTTTCGTGGCAGAACACGCACACTTCGTTGCACTTGACATCTGCAGTAGAGCTATTAGAGGAGACAGTGAAATGAAGCCAGCCAAAACACACGAGTTCCATAATGTCGTCGGAGGGCCTGGCCCTTATCGAACTTTTTTGAGGGCGAACAACTTATATGAGGACAGTACTTCATAGTATTATCGGGATCGCCGTTATCGCTAATGTCGTCGCTATCGGTGCCGTCATCATCATCATCAACCCTTGCGTGCAACGTGCACTCCGTGAGCCGGGCGGAATGGAAATCCAATTGAACCTTGGCAGAGTTAGTTCCGATAAGGTAGATTCCTGAGAAATTATAACCTTATAGTCATTGAGATGTGATATTAAGGCTTCTTGAGTTGTGAAGAATGCAAGGCAAGCGCATCGATAAGGCTGATCGGCCATGTTGTATGGAGTTGAAGGGTCGATGGAATGGGTCTAAGCTGGTGGGCAATGAGGAAGCAACAACTCGGCATATAGTTATTCCGAAACCGAGCAACGAGAATACGTTGACCAGATGACCATAGCAAACGACCGAATATTAACACGTTACCATCTATTTTGGGCCAACCCACTACGTTCTATTTTGTTGTTGGCTAGTAAACTTCAAATTGCTTTGAAACGACGATATTCTCAGTACTCATATACCAAAGGATGGCTACCTGCGAGACTTGCAACGGCAAAGGTCTCAAAGGCATTGTCTGTCCGACATGTGGCGCGGATCCAAAAGCGTAAGATCGGAAGCGATGAAAATGCCTTGTGGAAATATGGGAAGCGACACCGATGGTTTGGCTCGGTCAGTCTGAATTACGGCATTCAATAGACAAGTACAAGGAATAACCAGTGATAACAGGCAACCGTTGAGTCCCTGCGCAGATCCTACCTCGAGGGGAACTGAAGACGATAGGCATCTGATGGCCTGACGGCCTCTGAGCACTCGTCGCTCTGATACGAGGATGGGCTGAAGGAATATTCAGATCACTGTGTGAATGATGGCAACGAAAGTGATGTTCGCCCTATATTCGACAACGTGCTGTTCTTGGTGCTGTTCTTGGCCCTGCAGCGTTCCTTAGAGCGCAGGCCAAATACTATCTACCGCGCCAAACGAGGGACTGTGCGCGCCGTGGACCCACAGCCTGGAATGTCTCATGGCAACAATGCGCTGGCTGTATTGTGTTGCCCAGAATGACAAGGGTATTCATAGGTGCTCTCAGTCCATAGGCTGTGTCTTTTCCCTCTTCTCCTTTTCTTTTTTTTGAATCGGACACGTGATTTCGCGACCGCTCCTTATGCCCGCTCCTTGCTTTGTCTCATGCCCCAAACGCTTCCCCTTCATGTCGCCACCGCCGAAGGTTCGACAATTGCTTCTTCATCTACAATGTATTTTGTGCGGTTTCCGTTTCAATGCCGACGACCCAGTTTATGCTTGTAAGTGTCCTAAATTCGAGGATGAATCAAATCACTCTCTGACAATTTTTGGAGCTGCTCGTGGAGCTTTCGCAAAGTTCTGCTTCCCAAGCTTACTGCCATTGCGGCTATGGTCACGGCTATCCGTGGGCTTTTTGCCGTATACCGAATTGCAAGCGCTGTCAATTGTCTCCAGTGAGTGGCACGGTGCATATACGTCATGTTTTAAGCCCTTCATGTCAGAGAATACGGACGGCGATAAGTCAACTTTTGAATGTCTGCTTGTAGAGGCGACACACCAAAGTTCCGTGGCGGAGCGCTACCACTCGACTTGTAGCCTTCGATTGAATACAGATATGCCCGCTGGAACTTCTCGGACCATCTTCTCGAGCGCTTCCGCACGCCGAATACCCGACAACAAAACCTTCAGACTTTCGTCAAACCCGTTCATCAAATGGAAATCTTTGGCTATTGCACCTCCCATCCTAACTCAGGGTCACGATCTGGCAGCACTGTTTTTCCAGTCCTGATTGTCGGTATTCTTCAACCCAAATCTCCCTGATGGAATGAAATCTACCAGCCAGCGAATGCCGGTCAACCATATCTCTCAATGACATCGAATAAAGGTCGCGCGGTCATGACCTGAAATACAGTGACTGCTCCAATAATCACCATATTTGTCTAACATCCGATCACCGAGGACTCCGACGGATCGAAAGGTACAAAGCACGCCCGCCAAGAAATGTCTCAGGCTCAAACTCCTACGCTTTCCCTGTCGCGTGCGCCCAGTTCTTCGCCGCCGTTTCTGTGCAGTTATGCGCCATGGCTTTTTTTTTTCTTAATAAATATATTTTAAATAGTTTTTGGCCCTGGCCTCGCCGAATTACGAAGCGCTTGGTATGACACAGCTGGTGCTCCCTTCTACGACCTCCCAATTTCATATCTGGAGATACGTCCAATCCGCTACCCTCCAAACGCTACTTCATTTCTGAGTCTCTGGGCCAAATCCACACCCTATCGCCTATCGGCACCATAATCCTCCAAAGATGCACAGGAATTTCATTTTTATATCAGCAGGCTCTACCTACGCAGTGCACGCTCACGCAGTGAGCCCGACCGGCTGCTCGGGGGACGTACGAATCACGTTGCACGGAACATCGAAAACAGGTCTCCTGAATTTGTGCGTATTAATGGCAGAATCACCAAGTTGGCTTTCAGCGTGCTCCCACATCGACCCGGATATTATAAGAAATCACAAAGCCTTTTGGCATGGCGGAGATTAATTCTCTGGCGGCCTTACCCATCGATCGGTGGCTTGGGGCCTGCTGCGAAATGGGTTTTGACATTACACAATGACGGCAAAAAAGCGAAACTATCATACACCAACGAAAACTTCCGATGGGGGCTCCGGAGTGTAATTTATAGATTTACGATGTAACATACATTAGCCTACATGCGCCGCATAGAAATTCACCTTAGAACTTAAAAAATGCGTGCGTTCGGTTGGGCTGCACACAATGACGTCACACAACCACCCTACAGATTTCCCCGCACCGCTGAATGCTTCCATGCAGAGCACTCGGTCCTCGGCTGTTCGTTATTCCGGCGGGGTATGTCAACCCAAGACGAGACAATTTTCTGGCCCAATCGCACCAGCCGTCATGGATAGTCTGAGTTTGTCTGCCGAGCAGCTCCAGCTTGCTCAAAAGGCTGCGTCCCAGCTGAAGGGCAAGGAGGAGATAACAGAAAATGGCAAAAGCACAGGAATATTTCAATATTCGCGACCGGCAGCGGCCCAGGACCTCTACCAGTCTTTAAGGGCCGCGGTGGTATGTACCCATACTACCAAGGAGCAAGGAGTGCGGTCGCTAATATTATACCAGGGTCGTATACTTGAAGGTCGTAACCAAAACATTAAAGGCGTTATATTGTCAACCATTACTATTAGTAAAGGTGCAATAATTTCGCTCGACTCGCCGTATACCCTGGTCATCCAACTGCCTGCGACCGAAGCTTCAACAACCGAACCCGCAGCGGCGGAAGTGCAGGGGATTAAGATCGTGCCGTCCGAGTCGGACTTTGATACAAGTGAAGAAATACACTGGAACGCAGGTGTTGCGTATTTAGTTCCACAGCGGAGGAAGATGAGGCCGGAGCAAGAGGATATCACTCTGGACATGTGGAGGTTTACTTCAGTGAACGTATGAAAACCCCTTATTCAATTTAGTAGAATGAATACGGAGAGCGTCTGTGAGCGTTACCACGCAATATGATCTGAGTTTCCTTCACCATTCCACTCACGATGATGAACTCCATTGGTTCTAAACAAGCCGTTAGGAGCTCCAACTGAGGCCTGGGTGGGGTTTGACAGTACCTCGTCCGCACCTGCCAAGGTTGGGTTGTTCATCCCGTTTTCAGGATCAACCCATGACGGGTTGTAGCCGCTGGACGGAAAGGGATGAAAGTCCCCGGTGGGTCGATTTGGGTCACACTCCAAAAATGGCATAAAATGTCCAGCCAGTTGGAAGCTTGAGAAACCCGAAACGGCGGGCAAATTATGTGCAGCTACCCTCGATGTGGCTATCGGTGTGGTACCAGTCTGTTGAGAGGCAATCACTGTCCACCTCTTGTTCCATAATTTGACGCGAGTACCAAACAACTTCTCTGCCAAACTGCTGAGGTTATTATGGCATGACCAGCGCACCACATTAGCAGCAACCAGCTTTTCCAGCCATTGATCCCTGCCCCGGCTACCTTTGGCCTCCGTCCATCTGTGTGTTTGAAGTCAGCATATAGCATATCTGTCAATGAGGGGAAGGGCTCACATAGAGTTTGGAATAGCAGAAATGAATAGACAACCATAGTCGGGCTGTTTTGCGCCTGCAGTTAGGCGGCATGTAATCTGAGCGCAGGACTCATAAATCCGCCTACCCGCCTTGATAAGATTCCGAAGCGCCTCGCGACTTTCTGGTATGTTTGCCTGTGCGCACATCGTATCCACATTGGACGTCAAAACCTGCCTTCCCGCCGTAAAGTTTCGCCAGTAGATCCAGAATACTGCTAACGCAAAGAATCTCCACTTGATATTAGAGATTTTGTTGTCGGTATCGACGTTCACCGCCGTCCGGATAAAAAGTGCCACGGGAGACCCGTTAGCGAGCTGGTAATCATTTGTAAGCTTGCTTGAGTTCCAGAAGCTGGCAGGATCGACTTCCCAACCCTGAACTTCAGCGTATATAGCGGGGTCCACTTCTAAGAGATCATCCTTCATAGGAGATTGTTGAGTTGAATCATGGATTTGATTCTTCCCATCTGTATTGAGCTGAACAACAGTTTCCTCCTCGGCACTCTCGTCATCCGCAGTACAATTCGGAGGCGCCGCTCTCCGTTCCTCTTCAGTTGAAAGATGGTGGCGTAAATTTCGTTGCAAAGTGCTACCACTTGGGCTTCTGACCTCATGCGGTTCGCAGGCCTTCCTTTTCCGCCGCCGTGATGTATTCACGAGCTTGTGTAGCAGTTCAGTTACCTCCGATGCTCGCTGTAGCTTATCATCTCTATGGAGCTTTCGAAGTATCTCAATTGCGCGCTCAAGAGCAGCGATGGCATAGCCTACTGTATCAGCTGCTGCGTTGCACGGTGATTCGGCCATTGTGTGTATGGCATATTGAGAGAAGAGATGGACGAGGATACCCTTTCTCTTTCGTGAGTAGCGGAAACCCCCCGTGCACATGTGCTGCTGTGATTCCACGCTAAGCTGTATTAGTCCAACGCTAAACTACATTAGTCGCCGTTTGAGGCAGATGCCTCAAACGGCGACTAATGTAGTTTAGCGTTGGACTATCTTAGCGGTGGAGCTTGTCTGATCACTGCTTGACAGCCGGTTACGGACAATGTAAGCGCATGATGACTAGAATTACAAAATCTTAACATGGTTTTAGGACAGACGCTCGACAGAATTGAGTCGTCAGTGCGTGCCATGAGACTTAGCTCTCCTCATTTAGCCAGTCTCATGGCCCGCATATTTGCGCCAATACCTCAGCACCAGTACCTCAAACAAAGTGTTCGTGCCCCGAAGCCTACATAAACACCATCTCCCAGTATGGCTCGTTGGTGGCGCCTCACCGCCCTTCAAGATGGAGCGCGTTGATGCAAAGCAGTTGGTTGAGGTGGCTGTCATTTGTGCGTATGGCGCCCTGTTCTACGCCAGCACCATTCTGCTAACCCTTACTGGTCGCCTAACCTGGAACCGGAGAGCGACAATTACTATTGCCATTTGCTATTTTCTTTCGAGTGTGGCTTTCTGGGCGTGGTTCGGCAGCATGTGGAAGAAAAACCCGATGGAAGTCCTTGCATACAAGTTTTTGAAGGCAGCTCTTTCAGCCTGCTTTGCAGCGACAGAGGTACATTCTCCACAGTATCCATTTCTGTTATCGCCTACTTATTTTGCAGACCAGCCTCATATACGCAGCAAGTCCCGGAGTACCATTTCTCCGTACACTTGCTAATGTAAGTGCCGCGCTGCAGATGATCTGTCTCGTTGTTGGGTTTGTTACTTGGGTTGTTGTTTCGTGCTCCGAGGCTCTTTGTGCGTTCCACTCAATTGCGCACTTCTGTTTCGGCATGATTCCGTGTAAGCTGGTATGGGATAGGATCCGCGGCAAGTTGGGTCCGAACGTGAAAATCTTTCGGGGGATAGGGGAGTTCTGGCTCTTGGGGGGAGCTTTGCTAACGACTGGCACGGCATCATTTACTATGGGAGTTGTTTCTTTACGGAAGCCTATCCCCTATCATTATGGTATACAATGCGCCATGGTTTTGTTTTGGAATGTAGCTGGATTGAAAAGTGCGTTCAAGAGAGCGGAGACTAATCCGCGTCAGGGTCCTAGCTTATCAGAAGGTGGACAATCACGGGAGCATTTGACCGGCTACATTCAATATCCCGCGGTAAATAGAACATAAACCAGTATATTAAAACACCATCGCCTTTCAAAACATGACCAGATGAGAACGTCGTCATAGCTAGATTCGATGGAAACTAGCCATCTGGAAGCGTCGCCGCGATGAGCAATGTTGCGACGAAACCAAAGACTAAGCATTATCTGGACGCTGTTTGTTCTGAGAGCAATCATTGCATTTACTGCCAGAGACCAGCGGTATGGACCTGCAAGAACTGTCCAATAGCCATTTGTGACCTTTGTCACTACTTCGGTATTCCAGTAAAAACGTGGTAAGTCCTATTCTGCATTTTCAAAACGTTTTACCAACGCGTAAATAGGACATTGGTGGTCGAGACACGAGAGTGCCCATTTAAAAATCAGACTGATGTCCAAGCGGTGCTCGATACATAGCCTACCTACTGGTACATCGGCGTGCTTGCCTCTTCTGACACGTCTCATACTTACTGCGTTCTAACGGATGGCCGGGGCTATTCCTGAGAATGCTAGTATAGATGAGGGTTTCGGAGAAGAAGTCGCAGATATAATAGGCATTTACGTGCTTTAAATGGGTGCAAGCAGCCTCCTCTATTTCCAAACCGCGTCTTTTTCTTCTACTAAAACCTCTTCGATACGAATTTCTTTTCTGCAAAACTCTACAAATGTGTTGGTTGGGATGCATTAATGCAGAGCATGTTCGCCAAACGAGTTCAATGCCTCTGACTATTGTAGGTTGTGCTCCGAAAGACAATGAATCGGCTGACTTTGTGAAGTGGAATTTGTATTGGCTCAGACGCGACATCTCGGCATGTGGGAGACGACGTATACAAACGCAGTGGCCAGTGTGTGAGGACTGTCGGCGCCAGCCCGTCACGACGAAGTACCAATCAATTGTGTTCTCCTGAGGGGTTTCCTACAGCAGAGATCTGAAGGTGTCTGGTGGGAAAGTTGGTTTTTCTGACTGCAAGAGTTATTAAAGTGTAGCGTCATCAATGGAAATAAGATGTCACTACGCGACTGTGTGCTTATCCTACTCCGCATATGTGCCCGAACAGATCGCACTTGATTTTCAGAATTCGATAGATTGTCTACCGCCAATGAATCATATTTAAGCTCATGCGTTGCCGCCCATTTACCAAAACGCTTCCGTAGTTGGTAAAATCATCAGCACATACATTTGAGTCCATTCTTGAAGATTCTTGCGGCATACGCCTGCTCTCTAATCTGTGTTATGGCGCTAGTCGACGACAAGACCGACATTGTACAACCTATAGCGGACGACATTCAAACCTGGTGTAAGTTGTTGAGAGCTCGTACTGCCTTTACATGTTCTAAACTTACGATAGGCCGGCGTGAATGTTTCATTCTTGACAAGAGCATCATGGAAATTTGTGCAGAATGGTTTGAAAACAACCTGGCTGATGATATCCCGGGGCAAGCTGAAATAAGCGACGGAGCTAGAAGATTTACCCAGGGGGGTGCAAAACGTAGCTCTGATGCCCTGATTGCCATTATCTACCTTTTGGCGATCAATAAGCACCATCTGAGCTCGACTCATGCAGCGTTTGTACGCTGGTGGTTTATGGTGGGAGCTGGGCACCCGTTGTTCCACTTTCTAGAAGAGATGAGGGATAAGGCAGCAGAAGCCGCCGTACAGAACGTGACGAAGCATCTCCCAACTTTTTTGATGGGGATTATCTTATAGAAGGTTAGTTTCCATCACGTTGATACGTTCAACTGTGTTTGGAGGTAACTGGCCCAGTTTGGCAGGCTTTCATTTCTATATTACCACAGAGTGTGTCCTTTACTAGAATTATATAAACACTTTCAGGTCCTTTCTTGCAACGCCATTTGGTGGCATTTAGGATTTCACCAGTCACCAGAATGAGCCTTCCACGGAGCTTATCTCGGTGTGATTCAGCGCCCGACTTCCAGCAGCTAAACGCGACTAGGTTTTCTACTGAAGAACTCGACATCATTGACAGCATCATTGAGAAAGCTGTTACCTCAATTGAAACGCTAAAGGGCGACGTACCCCAAGCAGGTGCGACAATAGAGAGACAGCAGCGGAAGATATACGATCTTATTGCTAGACTGCGCGAGAAGTGTGACTGTTCGGATAGGGTTGTGGAGCTAGAGCACGGGATCGAGTCCGAACGTCAATCATACGCCGAACTACGTGCAACAACCAACTCACTTCAGAGAAAAGTAAGACACTTGGCAAAAACATTGAAGGACAAGGAAAAGCAACAGAAGGACTCAGAGTATGAGTGGGATGGTGAAAGGCAGAGGCTGTTCAAGCAGATTGACGAAGCGCAAAGACGTGAAGGAACGGGCAACCAGAAGGAAACAGAGCGCTTGAAAGAGGAGAATGCAACGCTACGGGAAACAAACAACGCAACTCGAGAAACAGTTGCACATCTCAGACAGCGGTTAGAGCGACTTATACCCGTTTTGGTTGAAAATGGACTCTTGTAGCAAGTTTGCTGACGATAGCTCGATACTGATATTGCACTGTCACTTTCTTATTATGGCGAGGATGGAAAGACCACTATCTGCGGCATTTTAAAAGTAGGCAAACATGAGATCGTTTTAAAAGAATCTCGCCGGCGGAAGGCTCTAACACATGCATGCGCAATACCCGTGATTGCAATGAACCAAAGTAAACAAGTGGCAGGGCTGTTTGTCAGGAAGATGCATAGTGTTTCGGATGCTATATTGATATGGAGGTCCAAGTACGCCAGCCACGCGGCAGCCTAAAAGAGAACATAGCGAATCATCACTTGAACCCCTTCGCTTTGGAATATAAATTGACCAGGGCCCCTTGACCCATGTTTCGTAGTTCACCACGCAACAGCTTACTGACGCGGTCTTTTGCTGGTTTTACCATATCATGGGATATAAGCATTCACATCTCCAGCGAACTCTTTCCGCTAAATGTGGCCACGTTTGCGATAATCCCGACTATACGCTATGTGACAAACCCGATTGCGAACGCCCTGCCATCACAGTATTACTCATTGACAACTGGTGTACCCAATGCTATCAGTCCCGCAGTTTGTGGCGTTTGCTTGGTCCCAGCGACAATGTCGATGCAGTCTGGAAATACTGGAACGGCCTATACGCATGCTGTGACGAAACGACGGAATCGCAACTTAAAACATTATGGGGACCATCAAAACTCGGCATATTCGACAGTGTTACAACTGTAAGATCAAGATTGATAGCTTCTCGAACCGTCAATGCCGAAGAATTCTGGATTAAGCGGCTATGTTGGGCGGCCAATTTCACGCTTCAGCAAGACGCGAACAGTGTTATCTGTTTCAAACAAGGGACAAACGTCTTTCAGCATAAGCGTGGTAATACAGATGACTTAAATCTTAAGACAGTAATCCAAGCTTGTATGAACGCTTGCGTGGATGAGACACTCTAAGCTGCATCGAGTCTGACGGCTACACAAAAATTTGATGGCGAAAGATAGTGGATATAAGAACCGTTGTGGGCAGCATAGCTAATGATTTGGAAAGATAACAATAGAGTCATTTACTTCGACACGTTTACTTGTCTTGCAAAGTTAGCACTAAAAGAGGCCGTTGCGGCTGTTGCATTTTGATCATAGTAATTGGCTGTAAGTGAAGTTCTGAACAGCAATACCAAAATATGAGCTCGCCAGCCGGATTCCATAAGTACCGTTGTAAGTCTTTCTAGTTGCATAACTGTACAAATTGGGTACGGGTCCGTGAAGCACCCTGCCCGACCTGTCTTGTAAGCCACACTAGACTCCACCACTAGCGCAACCACACAGAGCAGGCGAAAAGTTCCACCGTTGCTAACTGCTTTCTAATTATAAAGGCCCAAGGTCGCGACTTTCACGATCCGTTTATAGCAAATTTGACTGGCGAGTTCGCCAACGTCGCACCTGAACACCGGAGGTGAACCATGGATCGCCAAAGCCGGCGGCATCACCGCAAAGAACCTTCTATCAGCTCAGCTCTCGCGCCGCTTACAATAAATGATACGTCGCCACCGCAGAGACTTGTGCCTGCTGGAAAGTTGCATTCAGACCTAGCACTCAACCCAGCCCAGGCAGGCAGGGAGGAGCACATGTGCTGGATTCACGAATTTTGCCATGTCTTAAAATATAAAGGATGCGAGGTTCCCATCGATCCGGAAAATGCCAAGGTTGTTGCCATTGGGACAGCTGCCGCCAATTGGGCAGCGGATGCAGCTTTGTGAGAGACTCGACATCTCGGCACTGGACAATGCTAACTTGCAGGCTAGGTTAAGAATCCAAGCCCATGCTGTGGATTTAAACAGACCTTGGCCAGACAGGTATGAAGTAGCGTCCCGGAAGAGAATGTGCGCTGACCGCTCTCTAGCTTGCCTCGGGGCGTTCATATGCACGACGTTGATATTGAACAGCCGCTAGAAAAACTATGGAAACATCAATTAAGTGGAAGCTGTCACGTCTATATACGATTGTTATACGGACATTTAAAAGATACTCCGTGTACTAAATTATACAGGGGGGCTTTCGAGTAAGTTATACCTCCCTTCGTTCGTTTCAACTAACAAAAACCACTGCAGGTGTTTACGGCCAGGAGGCAGCATGCAACATCTAGAGATTCATTGGGATCCCCAGGGCGTAAAAGGCAATCATACCTCCGCCATACGAGAATGGTCAGCAGCATTTCACGCAGCTGCCTCCAATGTAGGTTATTCTGTCGGGGTATCTTCCTCCCAGACCATGAGTTCCATTAAAAATGCGGGCTTTATCAATATTTTCGAGCGGATAATACCCTGCTATTTGGTGCCGCAGAAGCGGCGGGAGGACTTTACGGGTCACAATTCAGAAGAGTCCATCGAACAATATTGGTTGCCTAACTGGCTTAACCTCATATTCGAATACTATTTATTACCTTGGAGCATGAAGCTCATCTCGAAGGGTCTGGACAAATCCGAACCGGAACTTGTACGACTGCGTGAAGCTGTGACGCGTGAAAGTCGAAGTCAATCTTGCCAAGTAAAATTCAACGTGTAAGACCTCTAACATATTATGGACATGCAACGTCACGCTGACATGAATAACAGGCACACTTGGGTAGGTTTGAGACCTGAAGACGCGTAGCTACAAGGGAATATGTACCTCTAAACAAGGCAATAAAATTGATTTTGATACAACAGTGCTGCAGTCAGGTAACCTGGGCGAGCGGCCTTTTGCGCGGTGCGCAAGAGATTGCAACGGCCTTTCAAGGCCTAGAAGTTGCAGGAGCCGCACCGCTTAAGAAGAATGTCATCACAGTGTGTCGATTCCCGTCTATCGTGAGACATACTTCATCACAAACTTCGGATAGGGTCATTCTGCGCCCGCGCGAAGATTCGTGCTAGTACATTTACGGATATGTATCTACTCTGCACGCTTTGCGACGGCTATAAGTTCTTCTACTTCGCTTCTTGCCCTTAATTAAATCACATACCTCCTTTCGCATTTACTACACCTTTAGTTATTTACGCGAATCGGCATGCGGTGCAGGACTCCAATGGTGAAGTGGCGGAAATTGTATTGTGGCGCGGACGTCACATTTCGTCCATTCTAATCCACATGCTCGGCATACGTGATCCTCCGGGAAAGAAGCTGTTGGAAAATTTCCACACGGCCGTGGAAACGTTTTGTGCGCGAGCAAATTGAGCAACTGAGGAACCAAGCGGGCTCTTAGAAGCATGATCTAGAGCCTATGTAGCTAGTGAAACGTCAATATAACCAGCAAATAAGCAGGGAATTTAAAAGCCGTTACAGTACCTCACAGTGATTTTGAGAAGCATAAACGTGACTTTTCCAAAACCACTGGTGCTTTTGGGACTATGTGCTCGAGTAATATTGAGTCTTGGGAGGACGGTCCATTCAGCCTCACCTACAAGGTGTACACTGGCATTGTGCTGTATATTCCCGGATAGATCGTGAAACGGCTTCCCATCTAACTATGTGCCAAAACAGAATCAGTAATTTTCTTACCCTATTTATTCCGGTACTTTTCTTGAGCCCGTTATATCCAAAGTGGCTCGATGTCGAAAGGAGTGGGGCAAAGTGGCTTCTTATTTAGAATGAGGATTATCAAGTCCACCTATGCCCGTTTAAGAATTTAGCCAGCTGAAAACCTCGAAAACATCCAAAGTACAACCAAGACAAAACTGTGAATGGATAGGGATGGGAAAGGCCAGGCTAGAGCTGGCGTATATAGATATACCGATTGAGAACCGCAGCTTTTACTCTGTTATTCTATTCCTTTTTCTGTTTGAATATTGACAATGACGATGTATACAATCCATTGGCACCCCACACTTACAGTTCCTTGCTTACAGTGGAGAGCTAGGATCTGTAAGAACAGCTCCTGCGTCTGCCCATCCACACTTGTAGTTTTCGACTCGTGTGAAAGATGTGCAAATATGGCCCATTTTTGCGGGGAATATATACCAGCATGGCGGAATTCAGCAAAGAAGAAGCTGGAAACAATACCCAAAGGACACGATACCGGCATACTACAGAAGGATGGCTCTATAGAATGGTACGGTGGAGATCACAAAGCCATGTTAGACGAAATTGAAGCAGCTCTAGATTTGGCAGACGCCCAATCACTCCCAAGCCCTCCAGTCGGCTTCGTTAAGTACCGCTGCAAGTACTACTACACGTATGACTGCAAAAGCTGGGTATGGGTTAATAACGCCCCATGCGCAACCTGTCTTGTGAGTTATACTCGATTCCCTCCCTGTACCTTCCTATGCCAAGGAGTAGACGTTACTGATATTCCTTACGAAGGCCGAAGGCCGATACAGGCTCTTTTAAGCTCCGGCTATATTACCTTCCGTTCCGTGGCCTTGTCGAATATAATTCTCTTCAACAAAGCCACTACATAACCCGAGCAGCAACGACTTTCAATACCATACGGTTCGTCTGTACACAAAACTCACAGAACCTCGTCCAGGAGTTCAGCTCATTTATTTCCAGAGTTGATACAAACAGCACTTCAGTGTAGGCGCAGGCGGAAGACAGATGTACAAGAAGATGAAGATGGTCCCAGAAGTTCATGAAGGAATGTTTGTTCTTTCCCCATCCACATAATAATTCTCTACTTAATTAACAGGAACGGTAGTTTCCCGGAAAAAAGGCCGTTCGAGAATTCGGGCGGTAAAAATGGCCATATCCGATGACAGGACTCCTCAAACGGATTGACGAAACACAGAAGCGGTTACTATATTAGACCGAATAAGGTTGAAGGAGCAAATAAAAAGATTCTAGATAAGACTACTCCAGTGATCGCCAACTATCAGATCCTTGTGTCGGCTTTGTTGTGGTACACTGTGTAACAGACAAGGCAGATCAACCACTTCACAAAGCAAATAATCTCTATTTCCGTAGTTTTCTTCAGTATTATCTTACTTGCTTATACAGCAAGGTAGCACATCTGCATCGTCTCGCCGAGTGTCCAAAACCTCTATGCGCTAGTCTGACCAACGCATCCGGTGAGCGTAGACCTCTCTGCGTGCCTTTTCTGCTTCATTGGGGTAATAAGTGTGGTGTGTGTGGTTCACATTACACGCCTAGCGGCGTGCGTATGGGGTGCGTCATTTCGCATAAGACCTCACATGTCGAAGCCAGATCCCCTCCGCTTTCCTGAAGAGCAGCAAGATGCTCCAGTCACCCATTGTAAACAAGTAATACTTACCAGGCATTAAAATTGCTGCAACTAGCACCAGAGCTGCCTGTTAGTCCAGAGATGTTATTCCTCACGACACCTGCCATGGGCTTTGGGCAAAGCAGTCCCATCAAGCCACGTTATTGGTGCCCGCCTGCTGCGCTCTGGAGCCATTCACCCAATAGCTTAGCGAGAACTAGCGCCGCTCCCGATGTCTGCCTAGTGGCTGCCTACCTCATATTCTTATAAAACCACTACGACGCTCGGTTTGAGAACGCGAAGCCACCAACTACCAACCAGCAAACCAGATCCCCATCTCTTATTAGGTACGCCGCCGTTACCTTACTTCGACTCCTATATCACTAACCGAAGTATCTAAATATATAGATTATCTGACTCAAAATGTGCACGACTTACTACAGCACAAAAATTTACTCGTGTGGGGATAGGGTCGAGGAGGACTTCAACTTTGAAGTATGCGATAATCCTTCCAAGGCCGGCCACGAGGTCAAGCGAGTGCCGATGGCGTCCAAAAGAGAGGGTACCAAGTGCGGTCGGTACGGTTGTCAAAATCCCTAGCTAAACTTCGATCTTCTCGTCATCGGTAGCTGTACGAGGTATTAGTTTATTTGCTAGATTATTTAAGATGTCACTCTATGCAAGTTGTAATCCCATTTCGTTAGCGGCTGCCATGATTTCTGAAGCCTCCGAAAACGACCCTCTCCAACAGCCCAATATTATCTCCCCTCCAAACAATCCTTCGATGCTGGGAAAGATTCCGTTCGCAAAGTGGCTGTCCACTCTTGCTTCGTACTCCTCCATCTCCTCCATGGAAGCGAAAGGTCCTGTGCTCTTGCGGAAAGGCCAGTGCCCTTCAGCGATGGTATAAAGGACGGATCCGAGGCTAAATATATCAACTGCAAAAGTTGGTTCCCATGGTAGCTTCGGGTTGAAAAAGCCAGAATCTGGAAGTTTTTTAGCGGAAAGCCCAAGTTCCTGGCATGTTGACCCGCCGAAGTCGCAAAGCCATAGATCAAGTGAGGCTAGAGTAGTACCGTGAACGAGAAAGTTCTCGGGCCGTAAGTCGCTATGTATAACCCCTCGGCTATGGATAAAGATTATGGATTCAATAGCCTGAGAGAACCACTTTCGGCGGAGATCGAGGGGTATCGAATCGTTATATTCATGTAAATAGGTCTGGAGATTCCCGTTATTGGCTTCAGCGAGAAGGATTCCAGTAGGGTGTTGCCCTAAAAATCTTCATTCGTGTGAGTAGACCAGTAAGAGTAATGACAGTCCGTTGCAGATAGCAAGCTTTCGCGTACCGAATAATGCTTGGATGTGGGCCAAGCCTTCGAAGAATTTGTTCCTCAATGCTGAAGTAACTATCCACATTCTGTCGCTTCTTGATGACTTGGTCCTCGCCTATCTTAACAGCGGCTTTTAGGATCACACCTGGTCGGGGACGGAAGAACACTGCCGTCGAGCCTGGGAAAGTTGCGGCAGGAAGCCTCTCCAATTCCGCTAAGTTCGTAGACGGAATACCCGCAGTTCGATCGGCTATATGGAATAAAAACTTATACAGCTTCAGAAAGCTGCTAGAAAGGAACTGCCGCCATGATTGCAGTAGACACCACAGGTTAGACAAGGAATGCATCTTTTGATAGGCGCAATCAGTACGAGCGAAGTTCGAGAGAAAGGGGCGGCCGGGTAAATAAGAACTGTCACGTGATATTCACCAGAGCTTGGCGCCGATACGGAGAGCAGGGAGTGTGGCCGTACCAGCATGTAGATGTATTAGCATAGCGTCTCTGTCAGTCGACGGCGGATATTTGGTTTATTTGAAGACGTAAGTCTACTTCATCCTAGAATACATTGAAGCACACACGCATTGGCTTGAGCAGGTGTGACCGCATTCCAAGATGCCAGTGAAGTAATTGGTTGAGGCCGCTTGGCCTGCAATACCGTGCTCGGAGGCGATTCGGACTTGAGCCTGCGCAGATAGTCGGAAGCTCTAGTCGGAAGACGCCTATGTTATTATACGCGGGGGCAAGTGCACATAAAGGCCGTGCGGACAAGTGGTATGTAAAGAGTGCACATTGGCTCCATCCCTGGAGTGGTCATGCCGCCCGCGCGCGCCGTTCTGGAGACCGGCTGCCTGAGTGCATTGCATTTCGGCTTGTGCGGTTCCTAATAGGGTGATGAGGCCCCCATTAAACCGCCAGGAAGTGCAAGCCACAGCGCCAAACTATAGTTAGAAACGATAACCTTGTAGGGCGGTAAAATTATGGCCAGTGTTATTTTAAGCGGCGGTACCTAAATAATGAATCCTAAACGGATAGGTTGGAAGTATGAACTTGTATTAAAGTTTGACTCCCCATCTTAATGACACCAACGGATCACGCAAAATGCAAGCCTCTCATTAGACTGTCATAACCCCAGCAATATGCTTCTCCAGTCTTTCCACGGTTCACCCGCTTGCCCTCTGAGCTTCGCGCTAATATCTGGCGTCTCTCTCTTCGGCAGCCTCGAGTACATCGCTGCGCATCGGCGAAGGGAGTACTAAACAGGCATTTACGCTTCAACCCACGGAAACACTTCCGCGCTCTACAATCACAACTCGTACCATTCTTGCAGCATGCAAAGAGTCTCGCATGGAGGCCTTGCGCTCTGCCCGACGTATTGCCTCTCGGCCGCAGCATCCTTCGGTTCAACGCTCATGAAGATGTAATCTGCCTCGTCAAATTGGACCGAAATATCTTAGCCGCAGTGACTCTCCAATGGCTTAGGAAAGTCAGGAGCCTAGCATTTGAGGTCCGTGGGACGACTATGGATACTGGCTTTGGGTTTTCCTTGGAGCGCGGGGTGAGCCAGTTGATACATTCCATATCCATATTCGCGGGACTGGAATGGCTATTTCTTGTGGCGTTGCCGTCGCCAGATGAGATGAAAAATGTGAAGCGTTGGACCAGTCGTCGTTCAGCAAAGCGCTTAGAAGAGACAGCCGCGCATTTGGCGAACGACAACGACGACAACAGCAACAGCAACAACAGCGACGACAGCGATGATTATGAAGAGAATGAAGAAGAAAAAGATGACGCGGTAGTTGGATATGTGGCGAGAACGGCCTAAGCGACTGGTACTGCTGGGAGCCTCGTAGGGCGAAATGGAAGCACTCTAATGAGAATGTGGAAGTGCACTTTATAGAAATGTCAATGTGCAAAGACACCATCCAGAATGCATTGCGGCATGACAATAAGAAGTTGGAATTTTCTGTTGACGAAAAGCAGGAAGTGCAATCTGTGGTTATGATACATTTCAGGGAAGGGGTTGAGCCGCTAAACGATTTGTAGTTCTTAGTGGTGGTATAGTGGAGGTCGAAGCGTATACTCCAAAATGGTATTAGTAATTGCGTTTTGACATTTAAGTTCCATACAAACCACAGCCTGTCCACTCACTCTACAGCATTTCTCCTCCGCAGCGCCCTGTTTAGAGCTCAAGCAAAACACTGGGCTTTGTCCAACATGTAAAATATTCCCCTAACCGTTTGGCCGTCCAATTTGCAGAAGCAAATCGTCCCTGCTAGACTGAGATTACTCCTGAAGATTTCGCGGTATGGCAAGGGCAATGCTAACGGACTCAATGCTTCGACGCTGGGCCCTTCTTTGACACGGACGTTGGGCTGACTGGTTGTCTCGGCCGCTTCGAGCGGGCTCGTCCGGTGCTAACAGACGTGAAGCTAGATGTAAAGCTTCTCGAAGGATCGTCCCCTTCCAATGCTGTGGACGGTTGGCTAGGATTTTGCGAGTCGTCTTCGGCGCATACATACTGCGGAGTGCTAGGCGGCAGAGTTGCGTCGTCCGCATGATTGCTAGATTCCGCAACATGTTGTTGAAGTGCATCATCAGCGTCATGACGTGCGTTATAATTGTTAGAATGGGCAGAACCAGATACGTAGGCTGCGGCGCCGTCTGGTGGGTCGCCAGCTCCTTGAGCAGCTGGTTCACCTTGAGAAGCTCGCGCACGTGCGACTTTAATGAAGCAATTTCGTTGTCGTTGTGCTAGGTCCCTCGCATTTCGCAACGCCGTGGCGCCACGCCGGAAGCTGTCAACGTTTCCCGTCATCTGCCAGCCATCGATTTGCGTCATATGATATTCCGGCCGCCCGCCCTCCGTCGTCGGCGCCGTGGCATGATGCGCGTATAACTGAAGCGTACCAGTACCTGCATGATAAGTCGAGCTGAGAGTGTACGCCTTGCCGTCATAGGTCGGCTCCGCGTCACCAAGAGTTTGCAAGGCGTGCATGGCACGGACACCATGTACTGCACCGTAGCAGGCCTGTCTCTGGACCACTGCCGCACTGCCGTCTGGCCCTTTGGCTTCCAAGTAGAAATTAGGGGCGACTGGGACATTTGCGTGCTTGGTAGGGATCACATATGATCGCAGGGCCGGATCCTTCCTAAGCTCTTGGCCGAGATCCTGAAGTCGTGCACCATCAAAGAAGTCTGGCTTGGGTTTCACAGTATCCTCATCTATGATGGGCGTAAGCTCTGTGAAGAGTACGTTTTGCCGATTAGGTATGTTGCTGGTGCCGCACATAACAGGGACGATGGTGGCCATCACGTCGTTCTCAAACACGATATCCTCGTTGCTTCTCTGAAACTTTTCAAACGCGCCATCAGAGAATTTTGAAGGGGATAGCGACGCTCTTTCGAGTGCCAATTCTGACTGCATTTCGTTTATGTTTGTTGGATGAGATCGTCGGTTGTTCAAGTATATGTTGTGGTCGGTCAGATGTTGTTGGAATTCTTTGCCATATGTCGAGGACTTCCTGGTTTTGTTGCTTGTGCCTTTGGTCGACGGCGTCTGTCGGCTTTGAGAAGTAGAGGATCGACTGGAACTCATGGTGCACGAGATGCTTTTCGATTTTAGGTACTGCAGAGATGCCGTCAGCGGCGGGTAAGGGCAAACAACTGGATATCTTACTCCGCGTAGATGTCGAAGATCTGGTCCGCCGTGTCTTGCAAACCGAGCAAGGTCAGACGAGCGTATACCAGGAGTTTTGCGTTGTATCGCAGCACGTGTGTTATTTCGGCGATCGAGCTCTTTCAAGGCTCGCGGCGTGAGCGGAACCTTGGACAAGTTATCCCAGAATGCTGGCGAGTGGTTGCGCTCAACGGCAGGCTTTGGTCTTTTAGAGGGATGAATGCTTTGCAAAGGCTCGTCAGGGCGCTGCCGCTTTCGGTTTTCTGGTCGCGCCATGAGCGGCCCATCGTGGAGCGAGGGGCGCTCGCGGTTGAGGGAATACTTATGTTGTCGCTCGCATGAGAAGTTGTCAGGAATGGTGGTTTGATTGGCTTGCAATGGCCTGGCTTGTGTGCCCTCTTAAAATAGGTACACCTGAGAGGGCTTCTGAACCAATCAATTTGGCGCCAGCTTCAGCCGCTGGCGGCAAATGGCGGGGTAATCCTAGCCCATTCGAGCGCCCAGTCCACACCACACCGTACTATTTCATGCAACTGGGAGCTTCTGCCTTCATCGTTGTGCCCGACAAGTGGTGGCTCTGAATATCGGATCGTACTAGGCGGCAAAATGCAAATGTGTTCGAGAACGACTTAAAGCACTTGTTAGCAAGAAAACACAAAGTGCCGCCTCAGGAACGCAGTGTGGTGGCTGTCACTCGAAATGAAGGTACTAGGTGTTGAGCGATACGAGTATGGAAACCAGAGAATCCTCACCATTGCCTCTAGGACATCTTCATCAATGATAGATACCGTGTCGACTACAAAATAGGAGAAGGGGGCTTTGGCCTCGTCTACGCTGGTGTGCCTGACGTTTCACCTGACGCCATTTTGGAATGGAGACTGACAATCTAGGTACCGACGTGCATTCGAAAGAGGAGGTTGCAATAAAACTTATGGATGCAAGAGACGAGCTAGACATACTCCAGAAGGAGGCAGAAACGTACACGGCACTATCTGGAGGCGTCGGTATCCCGCATGTTCTGTGGCATGGTTGGGAAGGCGATTACTATGTTCTGGTCCACGAGCTCCTCGGCCCGTCTCTCGAGGACTTACTAAACTACTGCGACCGACGTTTCTCGCTGAAAACCGTTCTCTTAGTAGCTGACCAAGCTATTTCCCGAGTCGAATATTTACACAACAAAGGATTCCTACATTGCGATGTTAAACCGGACAACTTCCTTCTGGGGCTCGAGAGGCGGGGAAACACGCTGTACACGATCGACTTTGGCTTGTCGAGGGAAATGCACGAAAACTGTCCAGGACCGCCTCTAAAGGGGCGCTCCTTTATTGGCACGCGTCGATATGCCAGCCGTAATGCCCACAACGGTCAAGGTTTGTTTACTATCGGCCACGAGGAGACGTGATACTGATGGTTAGAAGAGCTATCCTGGCGCGACGATTTGGAGTCCTTAGGATATATGCTCCTGTACTGCTTGCGTGGGTCGCTCCCTTGGCAAGGTTTAGAGGCTACCGACGAGAAAGAGAAGGACGAGTTGGTAAAACGAGTAAAGTCGAGCCTTGCGATGGAAACTCTCTGTCGCGGACTTCCAAACGAATTCGCAACATATATGAACTACGCTCGCGCTCTCGGATTCAACGAAAGGCCTAATTATACGTATCTACGGCGTCTCTTCCGGCGACTGTTCAAAGCGCGTGGTTTCAAGCATGACAATGTGTTTGACTGGACAGAGAAGCGCTTTGACGAGGTGCATAGAGAAACCCTTCCGGCCTGATTTCACCTATCGGGGATAATGCTACTGCCTCCTCCGGACTGCTACGCGACAGTTCCCCTCTCTGTCCCAGAATTGGCTGCAATGGTAGCAAACTTAGAGAGATTTCGAATGCCATCCCATTTGACAACGACAGAAAAGCTGTCACCAAAGACATTTCCAAACACAATACCCTTTTTTCCATAAACTTGCTATGCCGCGTGCAAGGTGTTGGCGCCACCTCGTGAATGGTCTGGCTCAGAGGAAATGTACCATGGAGATGAGAAGTAAAACGTAAAGAAGGGGAAAAAAAGGCGACGAGTGCGCTGGATGGTAGCGCTAAGAAGCCTGATTTAGATCCTAGTCCGATGTACCTGCCAAAATCACGGCCTAAGCTCAAGATATCGCTCTTGTTAGTATATGCGCTAACCTGATTCGGTGACATTTTTCTACGGGAGATTAGAGTTGGCAATTTGCGGCAACCACATGAGCAAGTCTTGCTGCAGCGAGGTGGAGGGGATGGCCTCGAGGATTTTAGCTCTGGCGGACATTACTGTAGTTGTCGCCATAAGTTTCAGTTTCCTGGGGCAGCGTCACAGTCTTGCTGTCCTACGTAAATATGAGGGGGTGACTTGGCCAAGGCATCTGCCTGCCCCTATGTGCTCTGTGTGGGCCTGGAATCCATCTCTGATGCGACGGAGTCTTGTGCGGAATAGGCTATGCTGTTGGTACTTGCGTTTAATGGACCTGTGCATAATATGCGCCGGTACTTGCGCGGTCCGTGTGACTAGGCGATGGTCTTCATCACAGTGACTTTAAGGCCTGCAAAGCAGTAGCTTAACAACTGGCGGAATATTAATACCACTCGCACAGTGGAGAGTGGTAAATGGCGATGTCCTCCACATATGATGGTTAGCCCATCGTGGATCAGTGAGTCGTTTCAGATGGTGGGCGACAGCCCAAGCCTTGGCTGTGGTCATATTAGTAGTAGTTGGCTGTGGTCAGTAGTAGTAGTGTATTTTCCGTCCAGCGGCCATTGGGCCGCTGAGAAGTCCCCTAAAGAGATGCACAGGACGTGATGAGCTGTGCTATCTGTCTATTTACATACAGCGCATGTGGTTGGCTGACCGCTTGGGGCGGCGCCTAGGTTCGCGGGGCCCCGTGACTTTAGACCTCGCGGGATCCCGTGACGTGGGAGCGACGAGCCAATG
>JAMAJY010000079.1:0-29772 GCA_023628775.1 Lecanicillium sp. S3808
CCCTAACCCTAACCCTAACCCTAACCCTAACCCTAACCCTAACCCTAACCCTAACCCTAACCCTAACCCTAACCCTACACTGTACGCAGCAATAAATACTGGGGCTCGTGAGGACCCTGTTGAAGCACCGCAAGATCGCAGAGTCATGCAAACTATGCCAGGGGAAAGGACTTGCTGCAATGGCAATGCGCCGTGTCCCCTTGCGAGGCAAATACCGCTTTGGGAGTACAGCGCCGGCACCGGCTGCCTACATAACCACGTCGACTCAAGCAATCGCACAACTTTGCATCAACTTTTGCTAGGCTGTGTAGCGAGAGGCAAGCCAACTCACCTCTTCACGGGGTGCAGCTGATGTGATAGCCCGACCGGCTCATCGCGTCGCTTTCAGTACAACATATATACAGTCAGACACTCCACCAGCACCGAAATCTGTAGCAATCATTCCAAACAATCCGTAAGCTAAACAGCTGGCAGAAACTAACACGTACAAACGGTCGCCAGGACTCCATGCTCTCTTGATGCTTGTGATCTGCTTGGCTGTGATGAAAGTATATGCACTTCCCTTTGACGCATCCAAGTCAAACACTCACGAGCAATTCCGGCTTCACAAAACTCGGCACCATTCGAGTCGACGATACCACCCGCTTTCGTTGCAGCGTTCAATTTTCCTGGGTTTCTCAACCATTTGAGAGTGGTCCGTGGTTCTGAGAGTGGTCAGTGGCTCCAACCTTGCAAGGCAGACCAATCCATCAATAGACAAAAAGACTACCGTTGGGCACTGAAAGTTTTCAGGGTCAAGTTGCTCTTGAACGTGCTGCCAAGGCTGGCCTCAATGATGCGCAGTGTTGAGGAAATGACCACGGCTGACAGCAGTTGTACAAGCCAGGTGAGAATATCCGTGGCATTAGCCCTAGCCCTATATTATCCCCAGCCGAGTGGAACAGTGACCGACTGCATTTTCAACAATCTTCAAAAACACATCTACGCTGAATTTGTTGCTCGTTTTCATATCGACCAGTGGTATGCGCCGAAGCACAGCACACACGTTTCCATGGCTAGCTTTACGCTCTTTCCTCGCCTGACGACTGAGCTTCGCCACAAAATATGGCTAGAGACCATCTCTGACGATGAAGAAGAGGTCTGTCTCTGCTGGCCCGGCGACGTCCCTGCTCATATAGTTGAAGACGACCCTCTCAGCGAGCTTCCTGTACTACCGCTCACCGTCGATACGGGGTTTCCCGTCGCTATGCATGTATGCCGTGAGTCGCGGGTCCTGATTCAAGACTATAAGTTGAGCGGGGTGCGGTTTCGCCCGTCGTTTCTGGCACAGTGTATGACGCCGTTTCGCTGCTTCAAACCCGACCTTGATGTCCTGTACTTGAGCCACGACTCTATCTACCATCTGTCGCTGGTGGCCTTCCCTGGAGATACGAAGCTCGATAGGACGGAAATCGGCTCGGCAGCTCGCCGTCGCTATGATGAGTTTATTAGCGTACTGCGTGCCACGAAACGGCTTGCTGTCAACATTGCGCTTATGTACAGTCACGACTACTACATATACATGTTTTTCTGGGTGCATATCCAAACGCCAGAGCGCCTTTCTATGGTCATTGCTGGCACAACGCCGTATTCAGATGATCCGCCACCAGGCTTTGCGCCGCCTGGAAGGCGCTGCCGGCTTGCTACCGTGCCAGAGGCCGCCTATGATAGCGTAATGGTCCACACTCGAGAGAACCCAAAAAAGTATCCCTTGGTGCGGCAATACTCAGCGCATACAAAAGCTTGAGCGACTGGTGCGATGGGAACCCTATTGACCAGGCCATACTCGAACGGCTGATGATTAACACGCAGACTTTTGTCGAATATCAAAAAGATGGCACGTGGAAAGAAGTATGTACGCAGAGAATGTATGTGCCGAGTGCGCATCCAGGCTCGAGGGAGTATGTGCCGTTGAACCGGCGGCCAAACCCAGAACTTGTCAGGGTACACGACGCCGATGCCGAGTTTGAGCCTGCAGTTTTTGAACGTGTAGGGTTTTGGTGACAGGGTACGAATGGGACGGTGTATATTGATAGATGAATGAATAAACAAAGCTCAAGGAGCTGCGCGTCTCATTTTTTCGATAGCAACGCAAGAAAATGTCGTCATAGTCGATTTCTATCCGAAACCAACATTCGCGGCATCGGCAGTATTCCGTCGTATCATTGACGAGCTTGTTCGAATTCGCGTAGGGTGAATTTGCCACGGCGTCAAGGCGCAAGCTTCGATGCCGCCATTTCTCATCGGATCCTGTACATGGACAGCGGCAGCTGACTTTGAGAGCGTCTCCGACTTTGAGAGCACTCGGATCCCGACAAGAACAACTTCATCAAGTTGTTGGCGCTGTCCGATGGCAAATCGGATGCACTCTATGCCAAACTGCTTATGGAGACGCCGGTGCCGGTGCCCAGCGACAAGGGGGTCGAGGAGAATATGCGCTGGGCAAAAGGCAGCCCAAAGACAACAGTAACAATCCCATATGCATAGACTACAACTTTTCCAACCCAAAAGCTTTAAAAAGTCGACATCCTGAACCCCAAGGGCTCGATGAGGGCCAGGAGAAGCTCAATACCATCATCTCCTCCATAGGCGGTTCAAGGCGCAAGCTTCGAGGTCGCCACTGCTCACGAACCCTGCATGGAAGGAATCTCCGTCTGGGTGGCCAAGCAGTCAAATCGAGCATCTGAGCCTCTGCATACACCATCAAGCCCTCGGATCCCTCATCCAGGTCTGAATGTTGAAAGGAAAAATTGTGGCAAAGGAGCCAAAGCTTTGAGCCAACCTGGCAGTTTAGCACAATGCGACCAAGCTCTCTTGATAAACAGTCCTTGCCGTCAAAAATCAGGGGAAAAGCCTTTGCATCTTCCATGATTTCCCACCGCAGCACCGTCCCTGAGTCAAGAGAATGTGTCGCCTGACAAACAGGGGGGCTGCATGGCACGTGCAGGATGATCGGAGGCGAGAAAATAGTCAAGGCAACCATTGCAATGAGGCTCATTTAGTGCATCTCATTCATGACCCAAACGCAGGCACCAGGGTTACCTTGCTAGACACCACCACGGCTGTCGAAAACGGCGCATGACAGCTTACACTCATTCATTGATTCGTGGCGAAACTTCTTCAGCGTTCAGGCAGCCAAAGCTGGCGAAACAGGCAACGTCATCTGTACAAACACATCACTAGCGCATTGAAGCCTCCAATGACAAACTGGGATGGCGTCGGGCCGCAGGGATATGGTGCAGCCGTTTTGACCAAGGCGTCTGCCTTTTCAAGCTTTCTCCTATCCATGAGAAGGATGATCAAATGGCAAAGGATGGAAGTATCCTCTTCAGAACTGAATAGCCTTGCAATTTGTTGGACGCCACAGTCCGCCCGAGAGAGCATTGGTGTGAGTGGAGATAGCAGGAAGGAACTTTAGGATTGCCTCAAAAGTCACTAGCAGGGGACTGCAACGCGTTCGAGAAGTAATGGATGACCGGACAACAGAGCCACATGGTACTCGGGCCAGCAACAAGCACCATGGCACGGGTTACTTGTCGCATGGCGTCTGCACTCGACAGATAGCGTCTGGCCCTATATATAGCCTGAAATCCGCTCCAAACAACTTTCGAGCTGCAGAATGTGAAGCCACTTTGAGAATCACCCACGCATCAATTGATACATAAAATGGAAGCTCCGGCCAAATTTGCTCATATTGTAGACTGGGATGTTGAACTCGACCGCCCCGTCGTCGATGGAAAAGTGTAGGATCCAGTCACTGGAGAGATTCGGGAGGCTGGACGGCAGAGCTTTCAAGACGGACCTCCAAGCATCGAGTTCCGCCTCTTCAATGTCAATGCAGACATTGATGTGGTTTCGATTACCAAGTCCATACCAGTGCGATTGGAAAAGCTGTACCTGTGGGTTGCAAAACAAGTTCACGACGAAATATTCTCGATTGTTAGCATCAACGCAAGCGCATACTCTTTCACGTTAGTCTGCGCCATCTCGGTCTCAGCCGACGAGTTCAAAACATCATTTAAAAATATGTTTGCGAAAAAAGGAGACTTCTTATACACGGATGAAGAGTGGGACGACTATTTACAAAGACATATGGAAAGTACGTTGGGAAGAATGACGCCAAGAGTAAGGACGGGGTATAATTTGTATTTAGCCACTCTGCTTGATTGATAGATCCAACTTGAATTGAATTCAACTACCTGAGACGCGCTGGTGACCCATCTGTAGATAGCGCCCTGGCCATTCCCGACCTGGTGGTGTTTGGTTTGTTGTGCTGTGTACTCGCGTATACGCTCCAGTCCGTTGGAAGTGATTCAAAGCCACGCAATTCAAGTTGATTCACCTCACGACGCCACCGCCCACTTCAGAGCATGGTCTGCTGCCTGGCCAAGATGGGCGGCACTGAAATAATGACATCGTGTCTACAGTACAGCACGGCCCATGAATCCATTCCACCAGTACAAATCGACAAAGGATTGAAACGAGACGTCATGGCTACGGACACCGTACAATTGCGGCGCATCTTTTTATGTATGTCAAAGTCTTCCTGAACGCCATTTGTTCACGAGACGCCAAATTGGTTTGCATTCATGCAGGGAATTTCAATTTTGAACATTATCAGGGTCACAAGATTGGCTTCTCAATGGCATATCCGTGGCAAATCAGCACAAAAAGCGTCAAAGACGTCTGGTCCTAGTTGTGTGAGGAATGGTGCATGAAGCCGAATGGGCTCAGCCCACTTGCAAGTTTGGAGTCATTGTGGTTGGCAATCTCCGATCCTGGAAAGCACATTGACAGAATTTGCAATTGCCTCCATCAAACTACATACTCATGTTCAGTGGGTTTGTGAAATCACGCCGAGTACAACAGACTGTTCCATTGACAACATCCTCAATTCACATTCCACGAGGTAGTCCCAACCAGTGCATACCATCATATTCTTCGAGCTATTCATTGACTAACATTTCTTGCCGTCAAAATGCGGATCCTTTGCCCAAGCAATTGTTGCACCAAGACGATCACCCGACTCGTAGAAAAACCATGATTGCCCGCCGTACCAAGTGACAGGAAATGGCGCCGCAACTCTGCCAGTGTCATTTCCAACGCCACTCGATTGGTGAAATATAATTGGTGTGGCTCCGACCTTGCGCAAAGTCTTGTCAATGGTGCGAGCGTACGATTTGCCACTTGCCCCATGGTACAAGAGGTACGACTTGTCGCACCAATGCCACAGATTCGGACCGGAGGCTTGATACTGCTCCTCTGCGCCAGGATCAAGCAGGTACTTTGAATCGACAACCCAAGACTTTCCATCTACCGACTCAGCAAGGCGCAGACGACGGCGGTTGTCCCTTTCGTTGCCCATGAAAAACATACCATACTTGTACTTGGAGTTTGCGTCGGTGTGTGTAAAGACACGTGCGTAGCTTGCCTCTGTGACTTGCGATCCCGCCATGGCAGTCGTCACGGCAGCCCCTCCATAGTTGAATTTGACACCGTCCGTGCTCCAGGCCCAGCGAGTGATTGTGTTTTCGCCGTGAAAGTACATGAATAGCTTGCCGGCTTGCTTGTTCCACTTTGCGTGCGGGCTCGAGACGTGCGATACCGAGTAGTGTGAGCTCCAATTGTTGGAAATGATGGGATTGTGTGCGTACTCTGTCCAGGGACCGTCTGGGGAGTTTGCGTATGCGAGGCTGATTCCACCCGGTGCATCGTGCGGTGCATAATAGAGGTACCAATCAGCTATTGGATTATCAAAGTAAACGGAAGCGTGAAAGACTGAGGGAAAGATGAACTCGTTGGTTGGGTTGTATTTTGCTGTTGCTTTGTCCGTCACCACCCTTTGGTATTTGAAGTTTGGCCAACCGGGAGGAGGAGGTGCCGTCTGGCCGGTGACGAGCGATGCCATGGCTGCATATACCAAGATGCGCAGAAGCATTGTCACGATGGGCAATATTTAGTGTTGTATTGTTGGCCCAAGGCAAGTTGTGCCAAAACTGGCCCTTTTATATTTCCGTCAAAACAAGGCTGTATCTCAAGGCTGCAGCCGTCCCAGGATCTCGTGTCATCGTGCTCGTATAGTTGGTGAAGCAGTAGCCGGGTCCATGGTGACCACATCGGCCCGGAGCCGAGAGTCCCCGCTGACGATCCGGGTGGGTCACCGTACATCACCACCGAGCTCGTCTGCAGCCACCCTAGGTTGATGAAATTGTGTCGCCCGATTCTGACAGGATGCTCATGTTTTGCGTCGTTCACATATCAAAATCTTATATTCAACTATTCACATCAAGATATATACAAAGGTTCCATTTGCATATGCACTAATAGCCAGAAACATTTGGCCAAGTTGTTTCAATACCCTGTTGCACAACAATTTCATGGAAACGGTCAAACTGAATTTGCGAACCCTGCACTTGATGAGGTGAAAGGCCAGTTGCGATACAATGAGATGCCAAGAGTCCTGCCACTTCACCTACATTCCATTCGACAGGGTGCAACCTATAGCAGCCATTTGTTATGTGGGTGGTACCAATGTTTTTGCAGCCAGCCAGTAAATTCGGTCGAGATGGCGGTATCAGCGCGCCCAGCGGAATTTGAAAAGGGCAGCAGGCAATGTCAATGTAGTTGTCGCCCCCCGTGGACGGGTGCAGGTCAATTCTGTACATTCCCACGCCCACGCTGTCGGGGTATTGAACGGCTCTTTTGCTTCCACGAATGGCCAGTGAGAGGTCTTGTTCAACAATTGTCGTCACAGCCTTGATGCGACGGGATTCTCGAACATACGGTGCCATTGCAAGGCCATGCTCTGTACCGGTTATGTCGCCGCGCAGTCGCAATCCAGGATAGCCCTTGCCTTGACCATCCACCCTGGGGCACTCGGTTTGCAAGTAGTAGAGCATGCTGTACGAAAGAGTGGCAGCGCTGGCGAGACTCTCTTCGTATTCATGCTCTGCCACATCAATGATTGGCTTTTCAAAGTAGTCAATCATTGGCCAATTGACAAGACAAATGTCCGACTTGTACGCGCCAGACGCAAAGTTTTCGCGGGCCGCAATCCTTCGAAACGTCCACAAGTTCATGTCACCACCCGATTTTCGTTGATCAGCGCACACCAGAGCCGGGTTGTCGCAAGGATTCGGCGTAAACTCGCGCTCCACAATTTCGAGTGTCCTCGGATGCGGCGCCTTGAGACCGAGCAGCGGCGCACCCCAAAATTCCGGATGGCGACTGCGCCAAAAGTCGTAGTTGAGTGGTTTGGGTATGGTGTGATTTTCGCCTTCAAGATGGTCGACTGCAAAGCATATCGAAACGGCCTGCATATTGCTAGGCTGTGCTTCCTCCGGCGCGCTGGGTTCCCCGGTATCTTTTCGAGATTCAAATCCCGTCACATAGGGCGTGTTGGTCATTGGAAGCAAATCACCAAATTCTGTTGCATCAATGACGTACTGCGCTTCAACTGCAAATGTTTCACCCGAATTGCAGGAGCAAAATGTCACGCTCTTGACGGAGCAATCGTCCATCTGACACGCCATCGGCTTTGATTGCTTCTTGATTGTCAGCTGTCCGCTGGCCAGGTACGGCATGACCATGGCGTCGAGAACGGCAACAGCAACACGAGGCTCATGGCACAGTTTGCTGACGTGGCCAGCACCAGGGTTCAGCTCTGGACGACGCCTTGCCTCGTCGGTGAGTGGATAGTTGTCGCGGTAGTATTGGCGTATTCCGTCGCGAAGGGCACGATATGAGCGGGTGACGCCGAATTGTTCAACCCAAGAATGCTCGTCTGGGGGTACCGCCTGGCTTGTGAGCTGCCCGCCTAGCCATTCGTACTCTTCGGTGAGAAAAACACGGCGGCCTCGGCGTAGGGCTGCAAGGGCGGCAGCAACACCACCCAGTCCACCACCGACAACCAGAATCTCTGTTGACCATGTGCTCTTTCGAACAGAATGTACGTGCTGCCAAGAGTTTACACCGTTTCCACTGACATGAGCTCCATTGACTGCGCTTGTTCCGTTGGCTGCATTTGATTCGACTTGAATGCCCATATTGACCGAGCCACACGACACTGGCGTGGCTGTCAATGAAATTGAAGAATTGTTTTGTGTGCAAAGACGAAACAGAACAAACGGCTTGTGATGTGTTTAATTATATTCTTCTTGTACCTGTAGCTCCATCGGGTACACCGCCCCGACTCCCCGCGTTGATGAACCAAGTGGGCACTTTTGATCGAATACATTCGAGTGTTGTTTGACTGCTCATCCGACTTCTTCAGCCCCACGCCACGCTTGGTCCACCGGGGAGGAACTCGGCGGGGAGTAAATCGCCAAACTCCCCGAACTATCTGGGCAACGCGTGGCTTTGTTTGGGCGCTGACATGGATTTTTCTTGAATAGGTGTTGTCAAAGCCCGTGTCAATCTTCGAAAATCACTCTGAGCGACTTGAAACCCAGGCCTTTGGCCTGACTACGGGGAGAAGAGCGGGTTCATACGATGCTTGTCATATTCTGGCTTAGATCTTGTAGGTGGGTTGGTGCACCAAGTGTTCTGGCCCTTGGATGTTGCATATGTTCTTGCTACTCAAGGTCCTACCTACCTTTGCAGCGTTGCTCCATATCCCGTACCTGGCTGAGTGCTCAGAGCTCCACGTCGGCAGCATTGCTCCATAGCCCCTGCAACTCTTCGGCAAGTGAAACAGTCGGCCAGCCACACCTTTCGCGACATTGGTCTAGGATCTTGAGAACAAATGCCCTCTGTTGAGGGCCCTGTATAAACATTCCAGCTGAAAAGTTAGCATTTGATGTGATACCTCCCCGACCGACTCACCAATCATCAAGCACTGCGACGTCAAAATGGTCGACGCTTCATTTGACAGAGTCAATCCGACTCCACACACAATATCGATGCTGTCTTGAACTGCTCTTTGACGAACAATGAAGCTCTGAAGTCCACCTGCGGTCGGTTCGTGGGCAAGGAGAAGAATGCGAAACGTGATGAACCTGAACGGCCAAACCTTTAATCAAGTTAGCTTCGTTTCCAGCAACCGCGGCTGTACATACCAAAACAAGGAGGGTGTATCAGAAGCGGTTTGAACTCGGAACTGTCATCAAAAGTTGTCGTGGGCAATGGTGAAAATTCTACCGACAGATTCTGCTGCCACTCATTCAACATTTCCCTCAGCGCCTTTGCCCACCGGGTTCTTGCCTGCAAGTCACTATCTCCGGTTTGCGTGGTTGTGGCGCAGAAATTGACGATTTGAGCGAGTATCCAGACGGAGCGCGATGCCATTTCGTGATTGGTGAGCTCGCTGAGCCGCTTTTTGGGCAACCAAGTACTGTACGTTCGGCGTCGTTGTCGAAAGGCGACCCAGATATCCTGGCAGAGCCAGGCCCACCACGTTGCGCTCTCGAGACTGGATTCCTCAACTTCAATTTGGCGCGACCGCAAGATCCAAAACACACCCTGCAGATGCTGCTGCCAGTCCGACTGTGACCCTCTCAACATTTCATACGACGCAACAACGAGAGTTGTTGACATGAGTTCCTGGCTTTTCTGATACGACGGATGCGTCATGGCTTTTTGAACATAGTGAAGAGTTTGGTAATAATATTGCAACGCAGCGTTTTGGTGTGTTGGTTTCTCAGCAAGGCTGTTCTCCTTGAGCGACATGTGGTAGCTAGAGAGAGCCATGATGGCGTTGAGCAGACCTGCATTGCGCACTGCCAGATGGGGCACCTTGGTTGAGACATTACGGTCTTGGTCGAAAAGGTCAATCTTTAGAACGTGAGCTTTCATTCACATAGATTATGCATTCACATAGGTCATGACATTGCCTACCCATGGGCATATTGCGTGCAAGAAATTCTTGAACAGCTCCTGTTCCTGCGGCAGCAATGCGATGCTTCCTGCGGCTTGCCATGTGCCTTGCCCTCCATCTTTGCCTACGATATCATCCTGGGGATTGTCGACGATTCTTGTTGCTTTTTGCAATGGTGTCAAGTCGGCGTCGCTTTGCCCGCTGAACAAATCAGGGAATCCCGTCTCGTGGCCAGAAGGCAAATCAGTCTCTTGAACCACGTCTTTGCTTACCTCCGTAGCCAGTAGATCAAACCAACGAGCTGCAGCAACACTAGCAGACGCAGCGGGACTGCTTGACTCTGGGTCTCGAGAAACTGCCAAGTCCGCACCAAGATGTAAGTGGTCAGAACCTCTGTTGTTTTGCCATTCATAGTCTTGAACTGGAAACAAAGGCACTTGCGTCGATGAAGGTGGTAGTGCATATTGCTGGGAAACCGCCGTGTGTACAGCATTTTTTAAATCATCTTGCGATTCGAGAATGCGCTCAAGCTGTTGCAAGATCCGCAAGCTCGCGGGATCAAACCTGAGCCAGTATCAGTCAAAGTGAGCTCGTTGATGGTGGATCGCCAGCCCATACATCGACTGGTCCTTTTGCGCATCGTCGTATGTGCATTCACTGCTGGTCGACTTGCAGAACCCACACACCGGGCGCACATTATCGCATTTCGTTTTCCTCGCTCTGCACACAAAGCAGGCCTTGAGGCTTCTCCTGCGGCGATATCGTGACGACAATATCCGCGGCCGCTTCTGCGATTCAACACTGTCGTGCGCCGCCTCTGCTGCGCTCGAATCAGACATGGTTGGGCTCGATGTCAGGCGTACAGCTGTATCGGCCCTGGCGGGGAGAAGCCATAATAAGGGGAGGAGTTGCTCTCCTCCGCGTCTTGCCCCATGCTCGGCTAGCTGCCGAACTTCCCCGAGCTGATCCACCCCAGCCTTGGCCTAACCGGCTTCCCCCCGCACATCGGGTAGTGTTAGGGGAACCGGCAGTCGAGATCAGTGAGATTCATTTTGACGTACAAGTGCCGCTCACGCTCTTTTTCTCCTTCGAGCGCGCGACACACTACCGTATTTAAGTTGACGTTGCTCGCAATGTCAGCGAATCGAGTCACCCTCCAATGCTTCAAATAATCGAAACTCAAGTGTCCTGCTTCACATCGTCGGAGCTCAAGTGTCTGCTGCAAAATGGGTCTCTATTATGTACTGAAGCGCGTCATTCGCAACGATGCCATTAAAGTTGACCCTCCAGAGATTTACAACATGCGCATCATTGCGCTGGCTTGCTCGGTGAGCAATGTGTCTCCCTACACTGAATTGCTTATACTGATGGACTGCAGGCATGTTTCGCTGGCGCGCTCTTTGGTGTTGACGCGGGTATTATAGGTGGCGTTCTTGCCATGCCAGACTTTCAGAGGTAGCTATTTTAACTCCGTCTTTGGATGATACTAATATTTGCAATAGGGAATTCCGTCTTGATACAAAATCGGCTTCAGCAGTCGCCAACATCAGCGGCAATCTCGTGACAACAATGCAAGCGGGAGCTGTTGCAGGAGCAATGGTTTCCAGTTTTGGCGCCGATCGCTGGGGAAGAAAGCCGGCGCTTCTTGCAGTCGCCATCAGTGGTGTAATTGGAGGGGTCATGCAGGCATTTTCATATGGCCATTTTGCTGTTTTCTACATTGGAAGGTACGGCGTCTTTTGCAGGTCTCCGAGTTTTGGCTGACATGCCGCAGGTTCATTGAAGGGCTCGGCCTTGGGGCTGGAACCATGCTCGCACCAACATACGTCTCCGAGAGCTCCCCTCGAGCGATTCGAGGTTTCCTGGTCGGCTTTTTCCAGCTTTTTCTCGTCATGGGCGGAATGACTGCCTACTTTATCAACTACGGCTCTCTCTTGCACCTTCCAGTACGGTTCTGATCAAAGATTTTACGGGCACTGCTGACCATTCTGAACAGGGTGAAAGCAGCTGGATGGTTCCACTGGCGATGCAAGCCCTATGTCCCGGCCTTCTCCTCATCTCAATGCTGTTTTGTCCTGAATCACCCCGATGGCTGGCATCTCAGGATAGGTGGGATCAGGCGAGCGCTACACTGTCAGACGTGCGACAGCTCCCACGTGAACATGCATACATTCAACAGGAACTCCTCGAACTACGTACTCAGATAGACCATGAAAAGTCCATAATGCAGGGCGCGGGGTTCTGGGCACTGCAGAAAGAATGCTGGACCATCCCCGTAAACCGAAAGCGTGCGCTCTTGTCCATAGGGGTGGTTACCGGCTCACAATGGTCAGGGGTAAGGATCTCCTCTGCAGCTGCGGCGTATCTCAAGCTAATCCATGCAGACCGGTGCCCTGAATTACTACGCTCCACTAATATTTGCAAGTCTGGGACTGTCAAAAACGACAACTGCCTTGTTCGCACAAGGTGTCTACGGAATCGTCAAGGTTGTGACTTGCGCGATATTCATGTTCTTTCTTGTAGACACCATTGGACGACGCATCTCCCTTGTCTGGACCGGCTTAGTCCAAACCTTTTGCATGTTTTTCATCGGCTTTGTATGTGACGCTGATGCCGGAATCTTTTTGGTACTAACTGTCGGCAGTACCTCCGATTTGGTCCAAACGTCAAAAGCGACACTCCGCCTCCCGCCGGTATTGCTGCACTGGCCATGGTTTACATTTTTGCTGCTGCCTTCAATATGGGCTGGGGACCTGTTTGTGAGTCTACCAGATATTGCGATGATATTTATATCTAACATGGCTCAGCATGGGTCTACGCCTCTGAGATTCCGTCGAATCGCTTGAGAGCCTACAATGTCGCGCTGACGTCTTTTACGCACTGGATCAATAACCTAGCAGTGTCCAAAGCGACGCCAATCATGCTGGTTTCGACCCCGTACAAGGCATATCTAATCTTTGCATCGTTGAATTTCATCATGGCAGTTTCAGCATGGTGGCTTCCTGAAACAAAAGGCGTACGCTCAACACAAGGCCTATCAAACTGTTCTTTACTTACTCTTGCACCAGGTATCCCTTGAGAGGATGGACGAGCTATTTGGTGCTGGTGACATGTCCAACGTTGAGGACATTGGATTGGCTGGAAAGCATGACAAGTGGAAGGAAGATTCACATGAGGTGGACGCTTCAAACCAAAGGGTGTAATTTCAGCATGAGCATCAAAGTCCGCAATATTCTTGTACAAATTGACAACATGATGCATAGTTCGCGCTGAAATCACAGACACCTCGAATTGTTGAGTCGTGCCATAATCAACACTCAGAAAGCATGAATCGAGCGAGGAAAATTGCTTCTCATATTGAATTGTATCTTCCCCGTGAGCACCTCATCGCCACACATCTTCCAGCGCCCCCGCACTGCCACACTCCTTGGTGGAACTAGCACTTCGATTCGGATCGCTCTCCCAGGTGATTTGCCCATCTTGCATGCGAATATACTTGTACTCAAAATTGGTTAATGCTGGAATTTTAATAGTCGTCGTCCACAATGGGTTGTCCTGCGTGTACTTGTCCGCGTTGAGGGGCACTGCATTGTTTGGATCCCAGTTCTTCAGCTCGGTGATGCTGCCGACGACAAAAATGTATTCGCCAGGCACCGTGGTGGCTTTGACGTTGAATGTCATGTCAGAGTCGCAGGCGGGTGCAGGCTCACATACGTCTGGAACGGTATTGGCTCCAGTTTCACCCCAAGAAGGCGGGACAATACCGGCACGGCGCTCGGCCGCCGACAAAAACGCAGCATACGACCAAGTCAAGTCGCGAGCGGAAATGGGGGTGCCGTTTTCCTTTGTATATTGCTCAGCGAGTGACCCGTCGGCGGGCGTATATTCCCGCACCACGTACACGAACCCGTCGGCATAGGCTTTGACTGCCTTTGTGAGGGAATCGTACGTGGCCGCGCCTTTGGCATATGTGCCTGCAGCAGCAGACGGGACCAGGTGCTGGAAAAATGGCAGCGAGACGCTGTCCACAGTCAAGGCGCCGATGCGGTTCCATTGGTACAGCGCCGCGTACAATTGCTCTGCCACAGAGAGTGTGGTTAAGTACCAAGGGTTCCCATCATAATACACATCCTCAGAATATCTCCCCACGGCGAGCGCGGCGTTTGCTCCCCGGTCGCTGTTAATCTGGTACACGCTGCGAAACGACTCAACCACTTCCAAAAGATTGGCCAGCGCGCGAGACGAGCAAGGCTGAAACGTTGCGTCTGTGCATTCTGAAGTCGGATCAAACGTGTGGATTGACGAGAGGAGTGAATTGGCATCCTTGCCCGTACGCCCATCGTTCGTGTTTATGTTGGAGTCAATGTATCCGCCGACCCAGAAACTCTGAACAAAGCAAAGCACTCGCGGCGCGTACTCGGCACAGTTTGTGCATGTCTGCGATAGAGTCTTTGCCAGCGCGGAGCCTTCGACCAACGCACGATGTATCGCCGACAATGTGAAGAATGACGAGCCATTCACTTCTTCCCACAAGTCGTAGCCTGTCCGGTTCCAATAGCTCACCGTGTACGCCAAGTCCTTCTCAATCACAGGCCAGACCTGATCTGTCGCTTTGGCCACTTGTCCATTTTGAACCAACCAACTGGCGTACAGCGTGAGAGCAGTGGCTCGCAATGCCGGACCGTCGCGCTGCGGTCGGCCCCAAGATCCTGTAAACGCAGTCAGGTTGACATGGAACTTGGGCTCGCCCAAACCGCCGGTGTCGGGTGTCCCAGACGGATTGGTGACGTTTTGGAGAATAGCTTGCGCAGCAACGTAGTCGTCGATTGTACCCTGCAGAGACGTGTCGCCGGCAATGAAGCGCTCAATGAGGACTTTGAACGTCAACGCAGCGTCGCGTGTCCACGTATACCAGTCTGAAATCGTTAGCAACGGATCACAGTGAGGGACAAAGGAGCTTACAGTCTGGATCTTGGCGCGAGGGGCTGGCGACGACGACTCCCGGCGCGGCACCCTGGGCTTCTTCGCCATCGGGTCCGATATTGGCAAGCACGCCGGCAATAGAGATTTTGCTCTGCTTCTCGATGAAGGCGTCAAGTTGAGTGGTGCATTTTTGGGCTGTGGCTGCAGTGGGCAGCTGCGACAGCGCAAAGCCGAGGATGATACTTGTGAGCTGCATAGTATGTACAAATTTGGCTGTGCAACATCCGAGAAAAATTCGAGGAAGCGTGCTTGGGCATCGTGGTCAATTTAAGCATCGCCTTGTTGCCCCGGATTTTTCTTGTGTGGAGAGGATCCAGAATGAGGAACTGTGCGGAGAAAGGCAGATGCGGAGTGCCCGCCTTGTCGTTGCTGCATCATTGGCCAAAAATTGCCGGCCCATAAGATTGGGCTGGGGACGCCAGCAAGCCAAGCGTGTGATATCGGTCCGTTTCGATTTGGCGCTATAAGCGTCGAAAAATGGCGCGGCGAAGGAATAGGATAAGTGAAGATACTAGATAGTATTTGCAAGCGCTACTTTAAGCGACGAGAATCGCCATTGGAGGCATGGTGGCTTTGAAACACTTGGCAGATGCAATGCCTGTTTCCTCAATCCGAGAACCAATGGCTTAGGTATCAAACTGCCGTGAACTCATCTTTCCAAGATGTGGCTTCGGCCGTTTTGTGGATAGCCTCCAACATGACCCAGCTGCGGCTCTTCCACGACTGCGTGATTTGCCTCCGTACTCCGCAATTAACCAAGACCGTCGGACCGACGAGCTAGAAAGGGAAGGCAAATGTTCATCCTCAGGAGGCGTCGGACAAGAAGGAAACTAAGTTGAGCAAGCTTTTTGGGAGTTGATCTGAATCAAAATTGCGTCGATGTGTCTCGACCATTTCCCTACTGTCAAACATGCTTCAAACTAACGCGTGCAATGTGGTTGTGAACATGTTGTGAAAACTTGATCAATCAAAGCATACCTCTGATAGCTGACGCCTCGACCAAAGATTCAATATGTATTCTGACCAGACACACTTTGCGTTAGATACATCAGTCGAGCGCTATAAATGAAGGACTTGATTCACAAAACTTCTTCTCAGTTGCCTTTCTGATTCTGGTCAATATCACACATATCACATCATGCAGCTTAGAAATGGGTGGTTGGGTAAACGTGTTTTTTTCATTGAAACAGTAAACCTCGAAAGCTATGCCCAGCCAGCGAGGTAGTATGGTCAAAATTTGGAAGATAATTTGACTCAAGGCGAAGCAGCACTTTGTCGGAGCCGTTTTGCCTTGAGCAAAAGTTGTAGTATGTTGTAAATTGGTATAAGCTTTTGACGCTTCTCTTCGGCGTCCTGTTTGATTAGTTCAAGTTCTTGGAAAGCGTTATCCATTAAGCGCTGGTGGCCTTGAGTATATCTAAATTGAAAAACGTCGCTCATCAGTGCTTCAATGCGTTCTTTTTGTCGCTTAAGAGATGCCCCGATCTTTCCCAAATCCTTGACATACCTGTTTCTGTTCTTCGACAAAAGCTTCGCCAACGCTTACATCAAAAGCGGAAATGGGTTGGCATAACCAAGTTAGGTTGTTTTCCAAGGCCACAGGGCCAGCGTAGGACGGTTTTCCACCGGGGGATGTGGCATTGTGGCCATGCTGGGCGACGAGGGAGCCTGCCAAAGTGGTAACAAGCTGTCCAGCCGCGACGAGCTGTTCTTTCTTCCAGATGCGGATCGGCCTTGGCCCTGAGCGTAAAAGTCGTGACAGTGTCGTCCTTGCCCTTTGTTGAGTCGTGCTTCATGAACCTCAGAGGCGTAATGTGTCCCCAGGATCCCCTGTTTACACAGCTGGAATTGCCCCTCACGCAAAAGGCCGCAATTGCCTCAGAGGAGCACTGGTCTGGGAGTTTCCTGGATGCCGTCGTGCCCTTTCTGAAGGCTCAAATCGACCGGCAAAAGTCGTGCGTGATATCTTGCCACCCACAGGAGATGCAAGATATTATAAAACAGCTGTCATTGAGTGCTCACATGCCTTTCCACACAACAAATGCGGCAGAAAACATTGAAGAGTTGAGACTGCTCAGCACGCGCCCCATGGTCATTTTCCTGACCGAAACAACACGCCTTCCGGCCAAGATACACAATCTCGGCGGAATTGCAATTAGCGGTAATCGACTCATTCCCGTGTGGAAAAGAGGCGTTGTTGAGTATGAGATGGAGGAGATTTCCAGTCTGGAATTGTCCAACCTTGTACAGCAAGCATGTGAGTGGTCCTCGTCCGATGCCGTTAGACTGTTGATTCCCGCGCAGCATCGCAAGTACCGACTCCCACGCACACGTATCGACAATGACCATATTTGGGCTTTCGTCGTGAGTGTCGTTGGAGATTTTTGGCAGTACTCTGGATATTAGCTTTGAGCAAATTCTGTGCTGTTTCCAGACAGACACCATTGCTTTGAAGAGTACCTTGCGTCAGCTTCAAGCCATATACTGCATATCTGGTAGGTCTGCGGACATTACGCTGGAGGGCAACCAAACCCATCCGTACCAACTTGCATCTGAAGCAGCCCAACACGTCCTCACCATTCTGAGCATGGTCGAGTTTGATTTTTTCACTGCATGGTTCCTCGCCATTGTTTTGGCAAACTCTGACGCGACTGCAACTGCGAGAGCTGCAGCCATCAAAATCATTTCCATTCTTCAAACAGGCCTCGGCCTCATCCAGCATTGTGCACTCTTTGAGTTTCGAGGCGCAACGCAAAACTTTACCCGCCGTCAATTGATTTCTTGGTTTGGGTCTCAAATCCCAATGCCGTCGCACATTCTTCTACAAGGTGACATTTGGATCACTCTTGCTGCATATTGCGCCTGGGTTGCGTTGCCACCCCAGCCAGAAAACGACAACTATATGGACCCCTTTGGCGACGGACTGGTTTATGTTGATGTCGCAGTTGGTTTACGCATCTCTTCCACGGTGAGATATTTTGAAGAGCAGTGTCGGTCGACGGGGGAATTCAGCCCCTACAAGCTTGAACTGACGGACCAGGACGTCGTCATTCTTCAGGATGCCATGGTCCAGGCCTGGATGTTCAAAACCATGTACGTTGAAGAGACGTCTCCTGATCCAAATTATCCAGACGAAATTGTACGCCAAATGTACGATCTCGTATCCGGCGGAAAGACTCAATTTATCATGGTTCGCATGCCGCAGATTTTCGACACTGGCCACATATTCCACACTTCTGGTGCCAGGCAAGAGTCTGCGTTGATGGTTGCTTTGTACCGGGAGCGCAATATATATTCTTGCGTTTTGCTTTCTGGCATTGTCGTGTTGCCGGTTGAGAATATACGAACCTGGGAAGCAAAAACGGGAAGCAAATTTGTCCGTGGCCTGTGTCACTATTGAACCATACTTGGCGCTGCCACAAACCGTCTCTAGCTTGTAAATCATGTGTGTTCAGACAGGAGCTTGATAGTTTCATCATGCCAACATTTGCGCACTTCGCAATCGATTACACATCATTCTCACATCTCTGCATTGCCCAGCTCACAGTTACATATCCCATTATTTTCGTAACAGGCTATTATTGTATTGACACGTGTGTAAAGGCAACAGGTCTACGCGCCGAGGTTCAGCTTCTAAATACAAAGTTTGTTCACAGGCTTGCCAGCTGATTCGGTCACATTCGCGTTCCTGTCAGGAATGTTGGAATGAGAACCGGAATCTTGAATCGCGGTCGCGCCACGGGGAATAGGCCCTATTAGCCCTCGTACTTGATCAACAGAAAGAGTCCGACCCCGCACGCATTGGGCAAGTTGGCTTTGTTCTTGGCCGCGATGTTACCGCACCAAGTACACGGGAGGTTTCTTGGGCCACGAGCTTACGGGGTCGAATTCAGGCATGGGTATTGATTGGCTAACTAATGACTAATGAAATATACTATACATAGCACTAGCTTGGTAGTTATGGAATGCTTGGCGCTTCCGGTTCCTGCACAGTGGTTGCATTGCACTTGTGGCGGTTGATAAGGTTACTCCACCTTCCCCGCGCCGTTTCGAGTGCCCGATTGGTAGCAGCTGGGGGTCTGGTAACCCCGGCAGGGCACGTACAAAACCCGTGATACCCCCGCCTCACCGCCGGCTCCGGGATCGACGCTCGTCCCCGCATACTATGTAGAGACGGCTACCTGGTAACAAACGTGGTTGGCAGAGAGCTGTCATATTTCGGAGAGATTTGGAGAATAGGCTTGACGTAACGTTACAGGGTCGTGAAACCATCGTGCCTCCAGCGTTGGGATCTTGGAGAAAGCGGAGCATGTCTTGGGTTAGCGTCCTACTTTCAATCATGACGACAAAAAACCCACCAAGGGCTTGCCCATTTAAGCTGCCTCAGGGCAGCTCCGATTCTTAACTCGCTTCACGAGTTCCAGGTTACTTTTTGTCTCGTATAGTCGGTACTCGCCTGGCCCAGGATGATGGACCTTGCCACTATTCGTATCGGGCACTTCCGGTGTAAGTTGCCATTTATAACACATCGGCCATTTGGGGTCGCTTGTTGACGCGAGCCGGCCCAGACAACTCGGCATGGACGCAGGTTTCCCTTGTTGGCTTCCTCGCTTTGTGCTCCACTGGCATGCACAGCGCTCTCTCTTACATGGGAGCCGGAGGCTTGAAGGACGTCCAGCTCTCCATGATCTCCAACGCCGCACTCTATTCGACGTTCTGCATCGCGGGCTTCTTCGGGGGTAGTATCAACGTGAGTCTTTGACGGCCTTCAAAGATCAGATTTGGTTCGACTCGCAACGGCCCATGTTAACGTATGCGTTTCGTTAGAATATCCTCGGCCCTCGCCTGACTCTGTCCCTTGGCACAACCGGCTACGCCATCCACGTCGGCGGACTTTGGTGTTTTCAGGAAACCGGCGTCCGCTGGTTTCTGATCCTCTCTGGGGTCATCCTTGGCATTACGGCAGCGCTATTCTGGGCTGCGCAGGGGTCCATAATGATGTCGTACCCTCTGGAGAAAGACAAAGGACGCTGCTTCACCATTTTCTGGATTCTCTTCCAGCTCGGCAGTGTCATTGGCTCCTCAATCACCCTTGGAATCCAGTTTGACAGCAAAATGCCGAGCGTGTCAAGCTCCATTTACGTGGCCATGATCGTCGTCATGCTCACGTCCATCGGCACCAGCTGGCTCGTTCTCCCGGCCCAGAAGGTCGTCCGCGGCGACGGTTCTCTCGTCGAGATCGAGGCCTCCGTGAGCCCAATGGTGGAGTTTGAGGAGTTCATCAAGATGCTGAAAGACTGGCGTATGCTTGCCCTCTTTCCCATGTGCTTCGCGTCCAACTACTTCTATGCCTACCAGAGCGCCATCACTGCTTACCTGTTCAACGGCCGCACCCAGGGACTCGTCGCTTTGGTGTCTAGCCTGGGGTCCATCGCTGGCTCGATCCTCATCGGCCTCATGACCGACAAGCTGCCTTTCTCGCGCCGGAAGCGGGCATTCTTCGCCTGTGCTACGGTGTTTGTCACGATGTGCGGCGTCTGGGGGGGTGGCCTTGCGTTCCAGGTCCAGTTCACGCGTGGGAGTGAGATGGTTCGCGGGGCGAAAATTCCGTGGGACTGGAGTGTGGGTGCCTCGGTCGGGCCCATCCTACTGCTTTGTGGCTGTGAGTAACAATGAACGGTGACCCTGAAAACGTCAAAAGCAGGGGCGCAAAGTAGAGAAACCGCTTCTTGGCTAACCATTGACGGTCGCCCAGATTACGTCGTCGACGCTGCGTACCAAGGGCTTGCGTACTATACCATGTCCTGCATGACCAACAGCCCTTTTAAGCTCGCCCGGATGGCGGGCTACTACAAGGCGATCCAATCTGCGGGATCTGCCGTCTCTTACGGCATGGACGCAGCAACAGTATGCCGTCGGAGTCTGAGCTACATATACGAATCCGCTAACAGATTATGCAACAGACCCCTTACCTCACGGAGCATCTCGTGTCCTGGATCATGGCCCTGTCCGCCCTGCCGCTATGTGCCCTTGTCCTGTATCACATCCGCGAGTCCAACTGCGAGGTTGGGGACGTCAATGTCGTCGGAGACGGCAGAATCGAAAGCGATGAAAAGGTTGAAACTGGGACTAAGGACCAAAGACGCCGTTCAGCTTCCCAGGCAGGCTGACGGGAAGCCGGGGCAACTTGTCTCCATCCTGGCCTGCGACCTGCGTTACATCAAACTAGTTATCGTAAAAGGTTTGAATTTCGCAGCGTTTACCAGGCTGGGCTAAGGCGCTCAAGCACATAGTCGTACGAAACATTCTCTTCCAACCCCCAATTATCCTCTATATAGTTGTCATCCAATTTCAGCAATTCCCTATTTGGTTTAAATCCAACGAATACGGTGGCCAAGAAAGCACCTGATTTCGCCGCTTAAACTAGGCATAGACCAGTAGGTATTGCGCGATGAAAGCTCACACCAGAAAGACCATGTATATTTCCAAGACAAGGTCGCCTAGTATGAAAGCTACTATACTCAGCATATCTAGTCACAGGAAGAAATGTTCCAAGGAGTGGCTCATCAAGTTGTGGCACGTCGCCGACAACGCCAGGCACGTGACGAAGGTCAACATGAAGACGGAGAAAGGCGATGAAATTGGCCCTACCTGCAAGGTACTTAACCGTCCTTCTATATTAGCTAAATCCTGTCATGAAAGGAAATGCCACTAGACTAATAATTGGTGGATTGATTCTAGCTGGCTAGAGCATAGATACTAGAGCTCGTCGGCGCGTCAAATTAAAAATTAGGCGAGCCTGAAGCGATGCCCAACTCTTGGTAGAATGCCTCAATCGACGGCTCGCGCCCCAGAAACTCCTTCAACAGCGCCATTGGCTCGCAGCTGCCCCCAGGCCGAAGCACGATGCTTCGGTACCGCCTACCAGCATCCTTGTTCATTGGATCCTTGCTAAAGGCAGTGCGAAACATATCTGCAGCGTACACTTCCGACCACAAATATACGTACAGCACAGCATCATAGCCAGCCATTACGTGGCTCATCAATGCAGCACCATGATGTTGCTCCGCAACACCCAGATCATCCAGCATGGTAACATCGCGGCGAATCTTGTTGTACAGTTTTGACACGTCCATATTGAGGGCCTCTTCACGCGATTTGGGCCGGTGGATGGCCACATCAAAGAGCGCAAAGTGCACTTGGCTCAGGTAGGACAGAGCTCCATTTACACTGCGCGTGCGGATGATGGACTGTATCATGGCTTCTGGCATCTTTTCTTCAGGCCGCATAGCGGCAGCATCCAGAGAGCTGTCCATATAAGCCTTTTCATATTCAGGCGACAGGTAGGACCAGTGCTTGCTCATTGTCTTGATTTGAGACGGCGTCCAACACCAGTGTTCGAGCATTCTTGATGGGGCTTCGACAAAGTCGCGTGTTGTATAGATGCCATGAAAGCAGCCATACATGGTTTGCGATACCAAATTGTGGATGCCATGCCCAAGCTCGTGGAACATTGTCTCTACTTCAGCGTGCGTGAGTAAAGATGGTCTCTTGGCAGTCGGTTTGCTAAAATTGCAAACCAGCGCTGTTGCAGGGTACTGTCGTCCACCGTCCTTTGTGGAAAAGCCTGGCTGCAAAGTAAAATTGGATGCACCCGGGAACTTGCCGTCCCGTGGAAGGAGATCAAAGTAAACATACCCAACAAAGCTTGGACCGTTTTGATGTGTGGCTTCATCCCATACCGAGAAGAGCTCGACGTCTGGATGCCATACAATGTCGTCGCCCTTTCCAGTCTCTGAGATAATGTCGCGGTCGTTGCCCTCAATTTTGACAAAACCAAGCCCAAACAGTTGCTCAAAGATGTTTAGCATGCCTTCCATGCAAGTCTGCAGTGGAAAATACTCGGTAACCTTATTCTGGTCCAGCTGGAAATCGCGCGACAGCATCATTGTGTTATAGTATAGATGATCCCAGAGATAGTAGTGATCCGAGTCGCCGACATCAGCACGCTTTAGCTCTTTGAGCTTGCCAAGCTCTTCTTCAGCGTCACGTGCAAGTTTCTTTCGGAGGTTGTCTAGAAAGTCATTGACAGTCTGGGGCGTCTTGGCCATCTTGTCTTCAAGTACCAAAGTCGCATGGTCAGGGTATCCCAACAGCCTAGCTGCCTCGTCACGGAGCACAAGTGCTTCTTTGAGCAGGTAGATGTTCTCGCTGCATTTATTCTCATTGCCCAAAAACCTGTCTTTTCGGTTAGGTTTTGCACCCCATTGATTGACGCCGAATCCATTGACTGGCGTCAGATTTACTTACACCTTCTTTCGGGTTTCTGCAACTGTACAGTATTTGCGAACTGCCGTCGTACCAGGGTACTTGAAAGACACCCTCAACTTTCCGTCGTTTTCGCTTCCTTGCTGGCCCTTTTCAAACGTTTCGAGAGTTTCAGGAGGGACACCGTTGAGCTCTTCATGAGTGAGCCATAAGCCACCGTTTTCCTCACTAATATTGTTGGAGAAAGCCATATATAGCTCCGGCAAACGCTTGTTGATTTCCTTTAAGCGATTTCGTTCTGGAGCTGGCAAGGAAAGACCTGTCCGTATGTAGGACTTGTACTCTTTCTCTAGCAGATGGCGGCTTTCTGCATCCAGTTCAGGATCATTCTTTTGCTTGCTGTATACAGCATCGACAAGCTTAAAAACATCCTCGCGCATAGGCCATTCGATCTTGTAGTCGCTAAACTTCTGCTCGGCTGAAGCTGCTGCATTGCGGATACTTGGATCTGTGGACACAGACCGGAGAAAGCCGATGGGATACAGCTCGAGGGTCATAGCATCCCTTCCTTGTTGTAGCGGAAGCAAAACATTGGAGAACTCTGCGTTTTCCACAGAGATATTCTGCACGATGGCGTCTGCCAGCTCTTTGTTGCAAGCAATCAGCTGCGTTGTCCGACTGATCAAGCTATCAGGGGAGTACGTGAATAGCGGCGGCGCTTGCGGGGGCGATGAGCTGGCCATGGCTGGTAAACTTGATGTGCTTGAAAGAACAGGCGAGGTACATAGAGTGGTTGTGTCAGCAAGTAACCCCAAGTTTGCAGCCCAACAGGCAGCTTTAAGTTGCCGCCGTCGGAGCAAATGAGACAGTCAATATGGGCTGACAAAGACGGGCGTCGATGGAGACTGTTTCGGAGCAGAAGGCTGACAAGCTTTCCGAAAGAGACGCAGCAGCGCAGTCGCGGCAGGGGACCCAATACGACCACCGTGCATGGCAGCTTCCAGGGCAGAAGCGGCAGCCTTCCCCGGTCCCCGCAATCAAGCCCCGTTCGCCTTGCCCGACCCTACAGCAGCACAGGCGGCACCCCTACACGCGCCTGAGGCGCGCTGTAAGTACTCGGCCGGACCCCTACCCGGTGCGATCTAACGCAATCTAGGCAGCACTTTTGTTGTGTGGTGGTGGGCCTTGGTGCCTACTACCAAGTACTTTATAAATAGCCTCACCTCACACTGCAGGCAGGAACCACGCTAGGCCCCTTTTTGACGACTCTGATAGCCAAGGATTCCTAGCTCAAGCTTTAGTTCTTTGATTAATTAATTACATATTAAGAGCCTTCCCCTGTATGGCCCCTTTGTGCTGGTGAGCGGGACACCAGGAGGTCTCGGCCCAGTCTAGTCTTGACCAAGCGAGATAACGCACACGCTTATGCCACACCACAACGAAAGGCCTCCACGCCACGCTACGCCAGCCGGGTTGATTTGAACAAAAATAACTGTACTCCGTACTTTTTTGCCGTGTCGAGTGATGTCCCCTAGTGAGTGCAGCATGGAAAGGTCTCAAAACTACATGACCCTAAGCAATTGAATATGTATACTTGTGGCAGTTCCTATTCAAAACCTCAGTTGAATGTTATACAAGCTGACAGTATTGCTTGTGAATGTCTCTTCGTTTCCTTTCCATTACCTGCCATAGCCGCCATAAAAGTAAACAACAACTGCTTTGGGTCAGCTGAGTCAGAAAACAGTTCTCCAAGCTTGCCTACACAGTCTCGCATTGTGCTTCGTCACGAGCGTCAGTGCGATCAAATAGAAAGCAGTCTAGTGATTTAGGTCATTCATGATTATCTAGACACGTCAAGATGTCGTCATGGCTGATATCAAAAACGCTGCATAGCCGCGTGATTCAATCCTTCAGGAATATTCACCACTTCATACGCTGAGATCGGCCGGTTTCGATGCCTTGTTTTCGGAGCTCAATCTATATTGTACATACGTCTCCAGCCCACAAACGGGGATGAAGGATAAAAGAAAGGTCTATAAATTGGCCATTGCCTCTCTGTGAGAATGCCTCTGCATACTATCCTCGCACAGCAATATCCCGTCAAGGCAACACCTCTTCGTACAGGTTTTTAAACTATCATTTTCTACTGAAATCTTCATCATGAAGATTAGCGCCCTAGCACTCTTGGCCACCGTCGCTGCGGCAACACCTCTCGATTACACTTGACGAACCGTGCCTTGGAATAAACACCCTCTTCTACCATTTGAAGAAAAACGGTCACAACATTTGTGGTGGCGAGAAATCCGCTTCTAATAACTTCGGCAAGGCTAAATGGGACGCTAAAAAAATGTGCACTTTCATGTCGATATGGATGAAGACAATCGTGGCAAGGCTACCGTCTACGACAGGGGTGTCAGCTGGGGTTTCCCGTTGAAAAATGGGCCTGACCATCAATTTGGCTGCGCGTAAGTACGCTATTCATTTTGTATTATCACAATACTGACGCAGTAAAAGTTCCGATGGCAATTATTGTATTGGAGTACGCAGCAAGCGTACGGGGAGTCTAACGTACATATCACCCCCACTGCTTTTTTATTAGAACACGTAACCATTGGCAAATTTTGCGAGCAATACTGTTTTTCATGTAGTGGCTAGTACCCGGGTAGCGGCAAGTTCACCCTGCGACCCAAGGCTCTTTAGTTTGAAATACAACAAATTCAGGTTCAAATTCAAACTGCAAAACTCATTTCAATGGGCGCCACACCTCTCCAACCCGTACAGGGATGAGCATCGTGGCCATTATTCCTCATGTACAGCCTTGCCAATGCCAGGCTGATTGCGGCCAATGTATTCCGACTTCTTCAGCATATTCCACTTATCCTCCTCAGAATCAAGGTGGCTGAAGCAGAACCAGAATGCAACACCTCCAACAACAGCAATACAGGCAACAGTGGTATAGTTCCAGACCAAGAGCGGGTCACCGGAGAGAGGAACAAAAGCCTGCCCAATGGCAGCGGAGATAGCACTCATAAATAAATTGACAGACATGACCAGAGACTTCATATTCTCGGGGGCCTTGGAGAAAGCAAACTCGTATGACGTGACGTTGGCAAAGATTTCACCCAGTCCGATTAAAATATACGGCAAGCACTGTGCCCAAACGTTAATGGGAGCTGGGTCACAAGGCCTCACGGCGTCCGGATTGTCTTCCGTAGGAGCAGGGAGATCCTTGCCAGCGTACCACCCGCAAGGACTCTTCTTGTAGATATAGTATTGCATCACGGCAGCAGCAACCATCGACAGCGATGCAATGAGGAATCCAGTCGTCATACGCTTAATGGGGGTAAAGGCAACGCCGATACGGCGCAGGCCCGGATAGAGAAGGTGGTCGATAATAGGAATCATGATGACAATTGAGATGGGGTTCAAGTTCTGAATAATGTCATTCGGAACACCGTGTCGCTCCATTGTGGATGCCTGCGTGGTCAGGTTGGCCGTCATCTGGTTATAAGCCAAGAAAAACACTGGCAAGAATAGAAAGACCTTGCACGCCATAAGGCCGCGACGAACTTCATCAACCCAAGCGTCGTCGTACGTCATCCAACTTGGACGCTCGTTTAGAGGCACCATGGACGGTCTTGCTGCATCCCAGTTGAATTTGAAGGCGCCGGGTGTTTTCTTGTGAGCGTAGAAGAACATCTTTAGAAACTTAGAGAGAAGAGAGCCGGTAGGTGGCGTCAAGTGGTACTTTTTCTTCTGTGACCATAAGACGAGCGGGGCCAGTAGGAATAGGGCAGTTGGAATGAGGAAGGCAGCCCAGAATCCGACATATTTCTCAACGTACACCATGCCAATCTGACCAGCAAGGGCGCCGATGTTGATGCATAGGTAAAAGTAAAGGAAAATACGGGTATTGGTGACGGCTGGGTCGACAATGACACGCTCAACATTGCCCTTTCTGTCTTTGCGCTCTTCGACACGCTGGCGAACATCCTCATTCTGCTCAGCAAGTAGCGGAGACACGTTGGCCTTGAAGAAGCCGGTGCCAACACAGAGGCAGAGAAGACCAATAATAAAGGCCGCAAACGCCGAGTCTGGCTTAACGATAACATCCGGCGCAGAAGCAGCAACAAGAATAACGTGAGCAATTGTAGAAATGCCAATGGCAAGATGCAGGGTCCAGAAGCGACCCATTCGAGCATCAGCGATCCAGGCTCTTTGATTTAGTATTAGTTGGAGGTTCCATACATATGCATAGAGGGTTGAGCTTACCCAAGAAGAGGCATCAAGTAAGCGAAGAATTGGTTGAAGAGACTAATGCCTTGGCCCGCCTTCTGGCCGAGGTTCAGGGCACCGGGCTGATTTGCCGGGTTTGGGGGCGCACCAGTCGTGGAGCCTGGTGGTAAAGGCTGCACGACAAAGTTTGTATAGAGCACAGCGGATCCGTAGTAGGAAAATCGCTCGCAGAGCTCGACAAAAGCGATTGTCCACATACCCCATTTGATCTTGCCGGAAACACGGCGCAAGGTTGCCTGTTCTTCTTCCGTAGGCTTTCCTGGGTAGTTGTCCGAGTCTTCATCGGTGTCAGGATACGCCTTAAGCTCCTTCTCATCATCGTCGACATTCATTTTACCGTGAGCCGGATGATTGGGCAGGCCATGGTTCTCCGGGTCCGCAATGCCAGCTCGGACGATGGCATCATCGTCGAGGTTAGCTGTGGTGCTCATGTTGCAACGGTTTGTAGGACAAAACTCTTTGACTTGAATGTAACGCAGAAGGAGCCAGTGGGGAAGAACGTTGTATTTGTAGGGTGCAGGACCACAAACTTAAATGTCGACCCTAATTGAGGGCTAGGGGTTGACTCGGGCTATTTGAACTTTTGAAATGGCTGCCCACCACTCCGGCGCCACAACACTGCTTTTGGCAGAGTTGACATTACTTCTACGCCACTCATGTGCGTTCTGGAAGAGCATTTGTCTAGTGGTAAGGGGTACGGTACATTCTGCGGATTGGACAAGTGAGGAACAAAGGAAGGAGGTGGCGAGGTCTCGTGCAACACCGCTTACACTCGGAGGAGCCTAGCCCGTAGGATTGGCATCCTCTAGGGATCATGCGGGGATCTCCACATGGTGCGAGGTGATTCACGCCACATTGGCCAGCCGTCTCAGCCATCGAGCCGTAAGGCGGGCTTTTCGAGAAAGAACGTTGACCAAGAGATACAGGAGGGGGTCGAGGCTGGTGGTCTGGATACAAAAGTTCCGAACGCCACCCCGGACAATGCAACGCTACATGGGTCCGTCACGGAAGAGGTTCCGCTTTATTTAGCAGGGAGCTTGTCGTCCCCACGAACTCTCTTTGGTGGGAACATGCAATGGTCAGATTCTACTTGCAGACTCGTACGAGTGAAACTGGTCGAGCGTGGAGCGTCTCTCTTTCAGCATCATCCTCCAGAACAGGTTTATGAGTGATGTTATGTACATGGTCCGGAGTGATACTAAAAGTAGCAAACCTATAGGAGCTTTTTGGCACCGCCACGACTTTTTAGTACATGTCCACAGGGCGCTAGTGGCTGACTGGCTGTTTAATATTGACGGCTAGCCAGCGCAGAGGGTTGCTTCATCAACATGCTCAGCTTGGCAAACCCCGCATCTCGGTGCCGCGGAATTGTGCAGTGTGGCGCGCACCACTGATGCAGTGGCTCTCACTCTCCTCATACTAGCCCGGATATGAGTGTGGGTGAAAACTCTGCGCTCCCCTTGGCTCATTTCCAGTGGTAACTAGTTGCCACACGCCAATCAGACGACCTGTTGTTAAGGGATTGCAATCAAAATACGGATCTAGTGCCAGTTGCGGCTGGCAGTTTCCGTTAGTCATCTGCCAACTCTTGGGCGTGTTTTCGCCGGATGATGGAGGACAATATTACTTAATATACACAATCAGATTGTAAACAGCCAAGACGTTAGTGTGAATATCTCAAAGCTATTATCTCTTGCTTACGATATGTATTGATCATTCTTTATTTGCAAATATATACGGGCTCATGTACGATATTTGTATATGCACTTGCCAAGAACGGAGAGCCTAAATAAGGAATCCAGAACAAACCAGCCCAGCCCCATGCTCCCATATTAGTAGACGGGAAGTACCCAAGAAGAAAATCCGAGAGTCAGGGTTATTGAGACTAGGCTTGGCCATTGTTGACCAGGTCCTGATCCTTTTGGCTCCAGTGATTAAGTCGCTGCACAAGTTCCTCATCAGAGACATCCCGTTTCATGCTGACGGCCGATTGCCCGCTGCAGCCAGTCCGACCAAAGTAGTCTGTGTGGGCATCCGTGTTGAAGCCAAAAGTACCAGCGTTACAGCTAATGTTGGCTGTACCCTTGCAAACCTCGACATCTGAGGCGGTATAGTCGGTGGATTCCGAATCACCATTGGTCACCCAATACTCGGGGCTGGTGTGGCGGTAGCCAAAAATAATTGGCGGCAAGCGAGGAATTGGGTCGTCCTCATGCGTGATGCGGAACTCGCTTCCTTGCTGTCTAGTGACAAATGTTGCAAAGCTCTTGCTGCCCACTCTGGGACTGCCGTAGGTGTACGGACGTCGAGTTCAAAAGTCTGTTCCCAAGAAGACCCACTTAGCGTCGTAACCTGGTCAACATCCCTGCCAA